>APFE031273678.1:88485-121003 GCA_000404065.3 Pinus taeda | reverse complement strand
CAAGAAGAGGATAAGAAGCCATACGCTATTTACTATATTAGCAAAAATTTATCCTCTGCCGAACTCAATTATACCGTTACTAAAAAGGAATTCCTGGCTGTAATTCATGCTATTAATAAATTTAGGCATTATAATACAGGTTATCCTGTTGTGTTATATACAGATCATTCTGCTATCAAATATCTAGCAAACAAACCTATCACGAATGCTAGAGTAACTCGATGGTTGATCTTGTTGCAGGAGTTCGACATCACAATTAAGGATCAACCTGGCAAGGAGAACCTTGTAGCCGACTTCCTCTCAAGAATACCCAAATCAATCGAAACAGCAGCAGTAGAAGATCAATTCCCTGATGAACATTTGTTTGCCATTGCTATTCGAACACCCTGGTATGCTGATGTCGCCAATTACCTTGTAGTGGGTAAGTTACCAAAACACCTAACCCCTCAAGAACGAAAGCAAATTGTTCAAAAAAGCACTCGATTTTTGTGGATTGGAGACCACTTATTCCATACAGGGGCAGACATGCAAATCAAGAGGTGTATTCGAGAGGATGAGATCCTAGACATCTTGAAAGCTTGTCATAATGGACCATGCGGGGGGCACTTTGCCGACAAAAGAACAGCACATAAAATACTACAGGCAGGATACTATTGGCCTACAATTTTTAAGGACGCGAAAAAGTTTGTACAAGCCTGTGACAGCGGCCAGCGAGCAGGGAAACCTGGTCAAGCCGACGAAATTCCCCTGAGACCACAACTGGTTATTGAGCCATTCGAGCGATGGGCTCTCGATTTCGTCGGGCCCATTAATCCACCATCAAACCAGAGGACATACATCCTGGTAGCAACAGACTATGTTACTAAATGGGTTGAGGCTGAATCATTAGCCAGGGCTACAGAAGATTCGGTAATACAATTTTTGTTCCATTTGTTTGTACGTTATGGACTTCCGAGAGAAGTAATCACAGATGGTGGACCACAATTTGTTGGAAATAAATTAGCTGCAACACTTAACAACTATCATATCCAACATAAGATCACTACTCCCTACCATCCGCAGGCAAATGGACAAGTAGAAAACAGTAACAAAATAATTGAATCAATCTTAACAAACACTATCGCATCACACAGGCGTGATTGGGCTGCTCGGCTACCTGAAGCACTGTGGGCTTATAGAACCACATGGAGAAGTACGACAGGCTATTCACCTTATCAATTGGTGTTTGGGAAACAACCAATCTTTCCTATCGAATTTGAGATCCAAACACTACGAACTGCACAAGAGGTCGGCTTAGATCTGAATGAGGCACAGATCAACCGACTACGACAAATCAACGAATTGGATGAGATTAGGCTCTCTGCATTGCAAAACACAGCATTAATCCAACAGCAGCGAGCTAAGTGGCATGATGCACTTATAAAGAAAAAAGTCTTCCATGAAGGAGACTGGGCTCTGTTATACGATTCTCGATTCCTGGATTTCCCAGGGAAGCTCCAGACTCGCTGGCTAGGACCATATGAGATCCAGAAGGTGCACGACAATGGGACCCTCACTCTGATCACAATTGACGGTTCTGGACATACGTTCAAAGTAAATGGCCACCGAGTTCGTCTCTATCGAAGACGTCTTACTCGGGAATCCTTTCGTCAACAGCTACAGCAAGATACTGATTTGGAGATCTTAGGAGAGGAAGCGAAATCTTCCTCACCTGTAACTTAAGCAACTCGTTTTTTTCATAATTTGTACATAACACCCTGTACATATGTTTTTTTCATCTTTGTTTGCAGTATTTTTGATACCTTATTTCGCACAGCACTTTTTGCTTTGCTGTTCCTTTGCGAAAAGGAACAACACTTTTTGCTTTGTTGTTCCTTTGCAAAAAAGGAACAGCACTTTTTGTTTTGTTGTTCCTTTGCGAAAAGGAACAGCACTTTTTGCTTTGTTGTTCCTTTGCGAAAAGGAACAGCACTTTTCGCTTTGCTGATCCTTTGCGTGTGGATTTTTGCTGTTCCTTTGCGAAAAGGAACAACACTTTTGTGCTTTGGAATTTTTGCCATTCCTTTGCGAAAAGGAACAACACTTTTTGTTTTGTTGTTCCTTTGCGAAAAGGAACAACACTCTTTGTGCTTTGCTGTTTCTTTGCAGCACTCGTGCATTTCTTTTCCAAGATACAGAATTTGGCTAATTCTGCTATTTCTTTTTCATAAGATAAGTCATTTACATGCTTCTCTCGGAGAGGACGCCATCAAAACCTTTCTGCTCCTATTGGGACGTTTTGCGATTATGCTCTCCTAAATCCTTTAGATATAGCAATGACATTATGCAATGAACATAAAGAATGATATACCGAAACCAGCATATCATAAATCGCTACTATTTTAACAGTCAGTGTATATAAGAAGACAAGAGGAGGGACATTAACTTTTGTCTTCACTGTCATTATCTTATTCCCGAACCGTGGTTTGGTAATTTTTATCATGTCGATCTCCCTAAAAACCTTATGATCATTACTGAGGAATATGAGCAAATGATTTATATCTATCTGTTGGGATCGTAAGGCTTCTTCCACCATTCCCCACTCTTAAGGAGTGCGGAACCACCCTTATGTGTAATTGAACAAAGAAAAAGAGAAGCGTGCTGCAAAGGAGGAAGAAAAAAAAAAGAAAAAATAAATAAAAACAAGATATGAAATTGTCAAATGCAGAATAGGGGGTCTCATTCAGAGCTAGCCTACCATGATCATAAGGATGGAAGCGAAGTGGCATTCCCATTACGGCCACCACACCAGGGATATGGTCCAAAGGTAAAATAACAAGCAAACCTTGGAACAGGAGGTCTCATTATGAGCCGGCCTGACCACGTTTCGTGCCGACCTTGTGAATGGCATTATGGTTATCTGGTCACCAAGCCAGCATAATGGCCTGCATTTTGACAAAGCACTCTTCAGAAGATACACAAAGGATAATGGTTCCGGAGGGTGAGATAAACAACTTTGCCAAGGTTATGAACACCTGTTGGCAGCAGAGCTCTGTTAATGGCATTAGAGTCCTAATATTTACACCAACATGTATGATATTAAGTTTGTTTGTCTTTTTATATCCTTTGTATATATCATATGTCACACCCTGATGTAATTATCGCATGAACATTATTACCACTCATGGCAACGGTATTGACAATGACTACTGGAGACCTGGTACAGTTGACAGACGTCCAACCCCTCAGTTCCTCATTATATTACACTGGCTTATCTAAAAAAGCGATTCACCTTTTTGCCTCGGTTTCGGTACTCCATTGTCTTTTTACAACATGGCATAATTCTACCTGCTGTACTTTATGATTTGACTCCCGATTGGCTGCTGCTCCTCTCTTTGACGGCTGGGGGCAGCCTATCAGATCGCGGGGGGGAGGTAACCTCATTACTCCAATGGTTACGTGGCTGCACACCATTTGAGCAAAATAATGGCACAATTTAACGGTATGATGATCTCATTCTACGGACTGCCATCCACGATCTTTCTCTTTGTTGCATACTCTGCGACGATCCTTCCTAAATTTAGCATCGAGTATCCTCTCTGCTTGGTAAATTCTGCAAACAGTTGTTGTTTCATTCCTGAATCTATTTCTGGAGTACGCTATGGGCGGGAGGACAATCCGAAGTGAACCACGCAAGCTGACCGCGTCCGCTGTTGCCCGCGAAATTCTGAAAAAATGCAGGATGGTTGAATTACTTCAACCACCTGCAAGAATCGAATGAGACTGTAGCATTGGAATTCCTGCAAAATTTGTAGGAAAACCACTCTATAGTTGGAGGGAAGAGGATAGGAGTAACGGAGGACATTATCGCAGAAGCATCAGGATTACCAGCTGTTGGACCCAGATGGAAGCTGAAGAAGGAAAGACTGCAGAAAGTAATGGAAATTTTCCAAGGCGAAGGCCAAAGTCTGATAGTCAAAGGGAAAGGAGTTCTGCCGACAGCACTGGGAGAACCCTGGACCGAGCTGGTGAAGATAGTGCAGAGCTATATCACCTGCGAAGGGAGAAAAGATGTGGTAAGGGCTCGTCACTTAAAACTTCTAGCTGTTTTAAAGGGAAAATGTTCTGTAAATCTCCCTGCCCTTTTAAATTCGTTATTACATGATGTAGCCCAAAGCCTGAAGAAGGCTCAGCACACAGATACGGTTGTTAGCCATCACGGACTGATTCGGCTAATAATAAGCCACAGTCTTACCCAACAGCAAGGCACCTGGGAGGAATTGGTTGAAACAGTTAAAAAGGGACTGGCTATACCACCCCCAAAGTCTGAACGAACCTCCAGCACACCAGAACATTCAGAAAAAACATAAAAAGCTAGCAGCAGAAAAGCATGTTGTTCCAAAACGAAAGCAGTCCTCCAGCATGCCGAAACATTCAGAGAAACGTAAGAAGTCGACGGCAGAAAAGCATGATGTTTCAAAACAGAAGCAACCCTCCGATACGCCGGAACAGCCAGAAGAGCCTAGAGAACCTGTTGGCACCCCCAACCTACCTGAAAGACCTAGGAAGTCAGCTCGATTGGCTCGAATACGGGGAAGGTTAGAAAAGATTCAGAAAACTGCGGCCCAACCAATTGAAATCCAGGACGAACCTCCGGAAGTGGAAGGTGAATTGCCCGAAGGAAATGCTGAGCAATCAGAGGCTGGAGCTAACCAGCCAGAAGGAGGAATTGAAGAAGGACACAACCAGTCTGAAGAAAAAGAGACCACCAAGCGAGACAATCAAGAAGAAGAAAATGTACAATCTGTGGGAAGCCCGTTGCAAGACCCTCCAGGAGAAGAGGAATTGGCAACAGTTCTGGCCAATATGAGAGAATATGGCCAAGCCTCTAGTACAAAAGGCGTCCTTGATGGCCCCTTAGAAGAAGAATTACCCAAAGAAACGCATGCAGAAGAGGCAGGGGAAGAAAACCTGCCTGACTATGGTAATGAAGAAGAAGACATCAATCCGAGACAATCTGTCCCCAGGACGCCGGAAGATGTTCCAGGAGAGGAGGAAGAAGCAAAATTGAAGGCCAAACCCTCTGCAGAGGCAAGGGAAATTGAAATATTGAAAAAGAAGCAGCAGAGGATGCTGGGCACGATAGCCAGACTCCGGCAACAAATTAGAATGTTGAAAGCCAGTCTGAGAATACAAAAAACTGCAAGGAAAAGGAAAAGGACCATGGCAGCAAGAACCCCGAGGGTTAGAGTTCGTTTTTCTGGATGAAACCCCATCAAGAGACCTACTGTCAAGGAACAATCTGTTGTTCCAAATGATAAGGAAGAACAAGGTGTTGTTCCAATAGAAACTGCTGTTCCATCTGGCCCGGAGGAACAAATGGACATTCCAATGGAACAGCAGGAGGCTCCGGTGGCAGGAAGATCACAGCAACCCTTTGTTCACACTAAAAAGGAAATGGATAGCAAAGAGGTTCAAACAGAAGCACCCCCCTCGGGTGTAATTCGGGTCCGAAATTCCAAACAACGTAATAAGAAGGTCCAGGTTAAACTTCCAGCTTCTACGACTGTGTGGAAGAAAGACCCAAAAACCAGAACCTTGCATAAAATGATGAAGGAAGCCCAGCAGGAGGCCGAGTAGTTGCGAGAACAGACGGTCCCCAAGGAAAGATATGAAGAGCTCCAACAGCAATTTCGAAACATCAGTCAGTCTGAAAGCCAGGCCTTTGAAGGATGGCAGAAGGAGCAGGAAAAGGTTGCTAAGGTAACTCGTCGACTAGAGAATGCAGTTAAGCAGATGGACACCCTGTGTTCCTTGTATACTGATGTTTTGACTTGTAGAGCCCCTGCTAAAAATTATGCTTTGTTTTTGCTTGAACGATATTTGAGATTAAAAATAAAAGCTGTTAGGGCAGGAGCACCTATCCATATCAACACTGTTAATGATTTTATAGACTACTGCAAGCACTATGGAGTTAAAGTGCAAAGGTTGTTATGTGAATTTTACCTGCACAATCTTGTCTTAGACCAGGAAACTGATTTGAACCCTGGCCCTTTTGTTGGCGATATACAATTCCAAGCCTTTATCTCATTTGGGGTGAATCAGTTAAAATGGCTTAAAGCTTACAACATCTTCTAGAGGAAAGAGAATAGTTTAGATCTATGGGTACGAGCCGAACCTAGGGACCTAGCAGCATTATGGAGAGAACATAGGAGTGTGATGAGGATCCCAGGTGTCATGAAGATATTAGGTCCCATGCATGAAGACTTGATCCGAAATGGTCTGGAGTATTTCCTGACTATTAAAGACCATGCCCTCCATGCTGCAAAGTTTCGCTACCGAACCTCTAACCCAAACATCCAGCTCAGGGAACCCTTTAACTTTGAAAATTTTGAATTGGCTGCCAGTCGATTGGGTCTCTATGGGGAACGGATTCTGCGAGCAGGACCATTCTGGTTGGGGTATTGGTTTCGCAGCCCAAGTATTTGGCATCCTGCACCTGGATATCAGGCCCTATATGAGATGCCCGCAGATCAGTTAGATCAGTTCTTTGACCATCTACTTGCTAATCATGGTTGTCGACCTCTTCGTGAGATCCCTTCTCCAACGTACTCTCTCACAGCCTTGCATGTCAACTATAACGTTTTCATGAGGACATGAAACAGGGTAAGCAAGGGGGTGTGTGGAGCGCTTAGAAGGTATGCTTTTTGAACAGCAATCTAGTGGTTTTCCAATAATATTTCTAACCTTTTCTGCATTATGAGCCTAAAGAATATAAGGGTTTTGATAAATTGTGTGAAAATGGACAAACGAAGCTCAATCACTAATAATTGATATTTTCTATGCAGAAAGACACGGAAACAGGGGATCACCGAGTAAAAACAAGAAGTGAAAGGAAAGCAACTGTTGTCCCATTGACAGGGAACCGGATGCGGACAAGATCAAGTAAAATTAGAGCCAAATAATCCAGGAAAAGAACGCAGGACACTGAGACGGAGAACGCAAGAAAGGAAAGAGAAGAACTGAACGATTAGCGAATCCCTCAGGATCTCTGATCCTGAGGGATTGCTGCTTTAGCTTATCTTTTGTATCTAGTTATCTCCGTCATTTCTGTTATATAAAGATACCACGCCATCGAGCGTAGGGGAACTAATTATTGTAATTACACGCTTCAGAACAGCTTTGAGCATTAAGTTTTGCTAAGACCTGATTTTGTGTACCTTTGTTAATGCAATCAATATAAAGGACTTGGTGTTCACTTCGTTTCTGCATCTGAAGTAACTTCAAGCAGTGTACCATTGGTAGCCAAGGGCCCAGCTCTGACAGTCACTTGTGGTTGTATCATACGGTGATTGGTGTGGTTTGCTTATTTCTTTTGTTTCAGTAATCTGATATATCTTTTATATGATAGACTATGCTTCTTAGTTAATATCTGAATCTGAATAAGCTCTTTAACTCACGTCTCTGTGTTACATAAAGTGAATCTATTCGAATTGCATCCATTTCTATAACAAGGTATTAGTATGAATGGTATCATCATTCGATTCATATAAAATAAGTATTTGTGAGGCTTGAAGACAATATCACTTTGTTTAGAAACATAGTCACATCATACATTACTCTCGGACTGCTGTAATAGTTTAGAACGTGTACATCCATTTGAGTTTGTTGTTCCATTTCATATGATTGACGTTTCCTGTTTATGATAGTTGTTGGTCCATTTACTTATTGCTGTTCCATTTGATTATTGTTGTTCCATTTCATAGCTGTTGTTCCATTTACTTTTGCTTATTTGCCTTTGTTGCTTTCGCATGATAGCAGGCCTAAGGCTGTCGTGAGCCCAGCAAGACACTGCCTGACTCCCAAACCTATAAGTCCATGCTTTGGTTTCTTTCTTTATCAGTTTCTAAAGGGAAGGGTTATTGTTTCCGTACCCTTGACTGATCAACTGCTTTGTGTGATTTTACCTTTTGAGTTGGTTTAGTTACAGCTTAGTGTTTGTTTCCTTTCAAATCATTAGAACGCTATACTACTGAGCATTACTTGGGCAAAACAACCTCGGATTGAGTTACTCCTTGAAAGAACAAAACGATCCCAGATTGACTTAATAATGTGGAATAATTGGTGGTGTGAGAGACCCTAGTTATCGCTCTACAACAACATCTCCATTCTAGCTCTCCATATTCTTTTGTCTCATCTACTCTGACAAAAAGGATAAGAGTATTTCATCAAAATTCAAGGTAGTTGCATTGCTACCTATTGCAACAACTGGACTATCCCACAAATCTAGTAGAGAACAAAGAAAATTGGTTCACTTCTCTTCATTTGAAATTTTTATATGAATATATGACAATTGGCTTACCATAGTATTAAAGGCATTCAGATTCTCTATCAATCGAGTCTCCATCCTTCATCTGTAGGATGGAGATACAATTTTTTTCATAGGAATAGTCTGTTGACTAGAGACTTATATTGGTGCAAAGTCCCTAACTTGTCCTATAAACAATTCACCATAGATTCCCCTCATACATTCAACAATAATGAATCTAAAAGACACAATCATACTTTTATCTTTACCTTTCGATATAATTTTTCCCAATCTTTTTTCAACATTCATGTTGTTGTTGTACTTAGATCTATAACAATACCCTGATCTTGATCCGCCAATAGATCCTCCCTCTTGAGCTTCCATAGCTCAAAATTTTGACCATTAAATTTATCAATCTTTATCTTTCCACTGTTTTTCATCTTCTTTCACTACATGAATTTATCCTGCAAACCACCCACTAAACAAGGTCTACCACAGGCTCGAGCAAAACCCCTTAGCAACAAAGGTGTCCACTTAAAGTTGAAACTGTTATAATACCAAATGTAGGTTTTAACCATGTACAAAAATTACCCGCAAACAATTCTTCAAATAGAAAAATATACGGTGGTGAGAACATTAAAAAATTTACACAGACATTTTCGCTTGGATCCCAAAACTGAGACTACTAGATTCATTTTTCATTATATTCCTTTTAATGTTACAATACATATATATATATATACATCCCAAAGCATTCATAAAACCTAATACACTAACAATGTATTAGAACATAATTGTAGTTCCCTTGATCAGATCTACAAAATACCATGGGAAGAAAACCATCATGTAAAAAATCATGTGGAAAATCCATGCACAAAACCATGGGTAGTTCTGCCTACCATGTTTGGGTCTTCTCCCCATCATTGGGTCTTCCCAACTATTATTGGATTGATAAAAGAGTATAACACATACCAAATATCCATAACTGCATAATGCGTAGTCATATGCAATAGTCCTCCACTCCTTACCTCTGGAACTATGCATTGCACAATCCCTTAGCCTGCCTCTCAGTCTAGTACCCAATTTTAGCTTCATCACTGATTTTCATGAAGCATGTTCGACTATGATTTTTTTGGACTAATGTATTCTTGTTATGATTGAGTTCTAGTTATAGGTACTACATTTTCACATGACAGGATCATGATTGAAGAGAAGGAGAAGGAAAATATACTACAAGACACTTACGAAGTTGCAAGGATAAGCATATCATTGAACAAGAAGATGAAGGGACACTAGATTACGACAACAACTGAAGATCAAGATCATATTGAAGTCTCCCTACCCTAGAGACTTATGGAGGAGGAAGAGGAAGAGCATGTACCATCCTTTAGGAAGACACAAGGACAATGACAGAAAGAATGTCCTGACATTGCCGCATCATCATTCAGTTCATGTCATCAATGTCTTGTCATGTCATGTCTTGTCAACATGTTATTTCAAGATGTCATATGAGTTATCACTTTCCACATCATTTCTGGGTGTAATTATGTAGTTCTCAATAATATGAGAAACACAATCTAAAGTGGAAGTCCAAGAGTCACCTATAGAAAGTGAAAGGTCATGTAGAAGTCAAAGAGTCATGAGGGATGTCCAGGAGTCACAAGGGAGGTGAAGAATCACCCCATCTATGATATATACATCCTCATAGCTCAATCAAAATAATTTTTTCCTTGGATCCTCTAACCATCCATTAGAGGGGAAGGTAGTTCTTTTTAGGAGCAAGTGGTAGCTCTAATGCTCCACTATTGGAGCTAGTGGTGTTCATTATACTGATGTATCTTGGAAATTTTGCTTAATAATTGAAGCTCATTAAGCCAACACACTTTCATACGTATGTCATAATGTTGTAAGACTATTCTTTGAATGTTTGTGATATATGTTGTTTTCATCTATATTAAAGAAATTTAACTTTTTTGGTGGCTTTGATGATTATCTTGTTGAAGGTGTGTCGTACATACTTTAATGATGTTTCATATACGTGAACTATTTAGATAGTTGATCAAAAATTATTTTATATATATGCTTGTGTGTCTTTATTAGGGTAGTAATATTACTCTTCTCTTAAAGTCTCACTTTAAGATTATTACTATTGAGATGATTGTGTTGGCATTAATGTCAACCATATGATATCATACTCATGGTCAAGTGATGGCATTAATGTATCTTGTTGGTAGCATGGTGTTCATGGAGGTGTTTTTTTTAGTTGTCTTCTGTTGGTAGTGATGATGATCCTATAGTGATTGCTATGACATGGTTTGCATGTAGATATTCAAATATTGTTGGTGGTTTTTCATGTACTAAGTGGTCTTCACAACCTATTGCAAGAACTGATGGTTGACTTGTTGCAAAAATGTTTTTTTCCTTATGAGGATGATTCTAAGGTGTTACAATATGTTGCAGAGGTGTTTCATGTATGTTCAATTGTGTTGTAGTTTGTGCAAATGTTTGTTGGAGAGTGGAGGACTTGTTTGCACTCTTGCCAACCTTATTTGTTGGCCTTTAGGTCAATTTGGAAATGGCACTTAAGAGACATATTTAATCCTTTTGCTAAGGTGTTTTTGAGCTTGGAAGAGGTTTGGAGGTAGGAACATATGCTGGAGAAGGTGATCAAATAGGTGGAAAAGTTTTGAACTATAGTTCTATTGTTTCTCTGTAAGCTCTGCCCCAGTACCTCCCATGCACGCTTGTGCATGCGACTGAGAGGCACCAATTGGTGAGAAGCATGCTTGTGTGTGAGTCTAGTTTTTGGCTTAAGGGGGCCTGACCCAGGTTCATAGTTAATCATGCCAACCAAAAAAACCATAATTGTTGGCACTTTTGGCAATAACCTGCATAGCAAAGGCTCGAGTCTCACCTAAAGCAATATTGGGGGATGTTAGAACCAGTTTTCTACATCTAGAGACCATGTGATAAGTGATCTTAAGCCCTTCTAGTTCATATCTTCCTTTGTACATATCAGTGTCTTCCTATGGTTGGCTACTGCAGTTCTAAGAAAACAGGTCTTGAACATTCACGAAGGTCTGCGATCAGACTTAACAGACCTCAAGGAAGCAGATTTTCCACTTTCACACACTACATAATAACCCTAGATCTGACTTCACACAGATCTACCCAATTCAACAGATATCATAAAAAATTTAACCATTACCTTCTCCAAGTCAGATTATTAATTACTTCATGTATAGATATTAAAGACTCAATAAGTTGACGCACCAATTATACTTCATTCCACAGGAAACATATCATTAAGCCATAATGCATAACTTGAATAGAAATAAGAATAAAACATAGATGCAAGATATTTGTTCCAAAATTAGTCTTTATTAGATTCAACATTCAATTTACAAACTCTTCCACCCTACGCACCTAGTTGCAGGGGCCCACGCACTCAAATACAGACTTACCAATGTCTTCATACACTCAGCTGCAGGAGTCCTCCCCTCTCACCTAAGTAAATGAAACAGAGCTTTCCTACCTTAGAACTTTCCCAAAACAATAATCTTCTATCTTAGTTATCATCTATGGACTCCTTATGACTCTAATATATATATATATATATATATATATATATATTATATATATATTATATATATAATATATATTATATATATATATATATATTATAATATAATATATATATATATATATATATATATAGCATTTTTTCTTACAATACCATGGCCCACGGCCTATGGGTGAGTCTCAAAATTGACTTATCGCTTACAAAAACAAGGAGCTAAAGCCCCTTTGACTCCTACTTACCTACATGCTTCAAATCCACATTTCATGGAGACTTTACATTATTTAAAAAATTCTTCCCAAAAATTGGTTAAACTGATCGAAAATTGACCCTAGGGACCCTATCCCAACAACCCCCCAAAACAAATATGGTGACTCACCCTCAAGTCACTCAGTTGGTGCCTCAATCTTGTTGTGGAGGTCACTGAACTTGACCTGCAATGTTGCTATGTCAGTAAAACCTTGTAACATGACTTGTTGCACTTCCTCTACCAATTTTTCTATCGTTGGGCCTTCAACTACTAGGTGCATCATTCTCTATTTCTATTGAAGTGTCTTTAACTTCTCCTAAGTTGACAAAGTAAGCTGATAGGATTCCTCTGTCCATGGCTAGAATTTAGCTTTAAGAAGGGCGTCTTTCCATTGTATCTCTTTGATTTTTGATTGTAGCTATTTTCCGTCCTGGAATCATACGAGGAATTGGACTGGTGCCAAAGTGCATGCAGTCACCTTGACTACATCAAAATTGTGTTGTGTCTCCCATATATCTGTGTTAAGCTTCTGCAGGTTTGGATCCTCCTACAGAGTTGTACATGACTCCACGGCCTGGTCAAAGACCATCGCTCAATTTGTGACTGTTGTATCCAAAGTGCCCATGCTTTCCATGATAGCTTCTCTGCACTGCTCCCAAACCTTTGGCGGAGGGGTTGGCGGTAATTTCAGTTGTAGCATTGAGATCTTCATCTAGAAATTGAACGTGACTTTGCCTATTTCATCCTTGGAAGCACGGATCGTAGGAGCCAATTTCCTAAAAAAATTTACAACTGTGACATCCTCCAGAATGTTTAACTCTAGAACTAAGTTGCACGTCTATGTTATCGTGGTCTCCAGGCTCTAGATTTGTGCTTCCAGCTCTTCCTTTTCTTTAAGAGCCTAAGCCTTCTCCGTGAACATCTTCTCATTGTTTACCTTGAATTCGCTAATGACTAAAAGGGTGCACTGCTTTCTGATCCTAAGCTCCATCGAGACCCCCTGATGTAGTGCATGGAGAGTCTGAACCAGCATCACGGCTAAGTTCAGTCCTATGTCTTTAATTGTGCTCAACACAACGTGATCTTGCTATCATTCCACATGAATGGATCCTTCTGTTAAGGGTATGACTTTGAGGTCCATAGTCCCTTCCAACTGTAAAACTTTCTCGCTCCCTTGCACCAGGCTCGCTTGCACCCCACTCTCTTGCTTAACGTTCACTTGAATTTATCCTGTTTGGATCTGTATCTCACGTAGATCCTTCTAGATGCTCCCTAGAATTTGCATGTACTATTGTTCAAATTGTTGCCACAACTCTGTTGTGGTGTCCCTGAATTTGTCTATGATTTCATCTAGATCCATTTTTGTAAGGATCATCAGGTCTATGCCTGCTTGTTTACTAGATTTGTGCTTCTTCCTTGTCCCAGCAGTTATCTCCTTACTACGCTTCCTCAATGTGAAGGTTGTTATCTATGCCTCTCCTCCATCTCCACCCTATTTTGACAGTTTCTACTTCTCAGTATGTTGGGAAGTTGATGCTCTGACTTCCTTTGTGTCGATGCACTCTATCTCAACATGCTCTTTCACATCACGCTCTTTTTCCACAACTACCTTAGCAACAACTTCTTCTTTTTCTGCTCAGCCAAAGGTCATGCCACTTTTTGTGTTGCTTCTTTCCTCTTTTGCACAATTGTCATTTGCACAACAGAGCTTTCTCCACCCTTACTGGTACCTGCACCAACGTCCATGGGTTCGTGTTGCTCTGCTGTCCAACTGCCCACAATCTCCTACACATCTGTCTCTGAGACTAAGTATAGAATCTTGTGACATATATGTTTAGGGTCCTTCCTTGCCTTGATTGATACATTATGGAAACTAGCCTTGAACTCTGTGAAGGCCCTCAAGTGATTGAGAAAGGCTGGAAACAACCTTGGCCACTGATTGATTACTGTGCGAAGATCCATTTCCATTAATATCTAGAAAATATCCAATTCTTTAATCCTCTCTGGATCCTTTTTCGACCACAGCAAAGAGAACTTCGCTGCCTCTGGTAACTCTTCTGCCTATGGAGGAAACAGACTATCATCCAACAATCACCATGTTGCTAAAACAATTAGCAAAATGAGCCAAGCATGATGAAATGGCTTATTTTCCTCCTGCGCTTTGCAGTAGTTCATGAGGAATTACTTACATAAATACTGTGCTGAGTTATATTGTACTCCCTTCACGCACTCGGCAGCCAATGATACCACTAGTGTGAAAACTTCATTTGTGTGACATTTACTCATAGTATTCCCTACCAAGATTTGGTTTGGAAACTGCATTTCCTGGTATTAAATGAAGAAGATAGAATATCTGCACAACTTCTTGACTAAGCCAAATTTAGCCTTCATCTTATCTGCAAGCTCCTTTTCTAAACTTTTCCCTCCAAACTCCTTGGCAGGGTCCTCCCTTTTGTAGGCCATCTTTGTAACATGATGGATGAGCATATTACATGATCGGGATGGGTTCGCCGAGCCATAAGCACCCATCATGCACCAGCACAAATAGTTGGTGCACACACACAGTGTTGATAATTGACCTATGAAAATGTGGTATGAAAAGCATGTGTAGAAACTCAACATGGGTTCCAGTTGCATAACCCAAGTTTCTTCATAATAGATCTCCTTCAAGTATTTGTGAGTAGCCAAATGAGGGAATATCTCGTGGTCCGCAAGATCCCAATCCTCCATCTTCAGCACTGGAATGCATGCTAAGACGACACCTTCAAATTCGACCTATTTTGGTAACAGGGGCATCAAGACTGTAAATTTTCTGGAATCATAGTATTTTGTTACTTTTGTCTTCCCTTTCCATGAAGGGATATACTACAGGAGTCGTGTGATAGGCTTTCCCTCCTCAACATTTAACTCCTCTGCTCCATGGAATTCTTCTTCCTCTATGTCCACAAGTTTCTCCGGTTGCTTATCCTTCTTCTCCTTTTGCCGAACCTCTGGGTTCTTCCTCAGTGAATGTCTCATCGCATATGTTTCTTCTACTTCTATTTTGCAACCGATTGCTTTAGCCTAAGTGACCTTGATGTTGTAGGCACAGTTGGCGTAGCTTCCATAGATACGACTTCAGGGCCTTCCACTTGAGAAGTAACAGTGTCAGAACTGACTGGATCAGACATTCGTTCAAAGAAAATTTCACAGGCTTTTGCTGATCAGTTTTTGAACGATGGTTGTGACAAGAGTTCTTCCCAATATTCGCACTTCATAAACTTAAAACAACAAGGCTCATCGAAAATTCTCAGGCTTGAAAAGTGTTCTTTGGCAGACCAACATGCCCAATTTATAGGAGGTTTTGAATTCAAATCCATCCGTTCCCTCCAATTTCGGATGATAAATGTGTCTTTGGCGGAAGATCTCCAAAGCGTTTCACCATAAATGGTGCCTACCTACTCCTCTTAATGAAATTTTTGACATCAAATCATGAATAATGACTTCAAAGGCTAATTTTGGATCCATCTATGTGGTACCATCCTCCATGGCACAACTCATCCAACGCATATTCACCTGTTGCACTCCCTTATTCCATCGCACAGCCTCCCTACTATGGTTTTCTCCTGTTTGTGAAATGTATTTTATAATCCCACAATCCCTTGTAGCTCCCTCGATTACTAAGATTGACCTACTACCATGTAGAGAATGTGCAAGGGCAGGATCCCCTGTATACATCTTTAGGCTATTTCCATTCACTTTCCGAGGGAATGGTTCCCCATTCACATTCACGAGCTGAACTGTTCCACCATCCATGATCTCCATAACAACATATGGCCTGAACCAATGCATTTGAAATTTCCTTGGAAATTGTGTGAACTTGTTCTCATATAGTAGCAATAAATCATCCAACTTGAAAATGTGCAGCTTAATATGGCTATCATGCCATGCTTTCTCGAATTCCTTTTCCACTTGATGGTGAAATCCTATAAGGAAGTGATCCTCTTCTAACTCTATTAGCTGTGTGATCCATTCCTCCAATGTCTCAAGATTCGCCATCTCTGTCAGGGTTGCAATACATAAACTTGGCATGATATACTCCATAGGCATCACTGCTTCAATCCCATAAACCAAGCTAAACGATGTTTGGCCTATCAATTTCTCGCAGGTCATTCTATATGCCCATAACACGGCTGGTACATACATATTCCAATCGTTCCTCTGTGTTTTAGAGACCTTCGTCAATGTATTCTCTAATATTTTGTTAAATGCTTCCACCATTCCATTCACCCGTGGGTGATAATGCATGCTCTTTTGATGATACACCTAGAATTCCTCAAGCATCGCACTGATCATTTCATTCAATAAATGTGTAACCCTATCACTCATCAACACCTTAGGGCATCCAAACTGTGTTAGGACATATTCAAACAAAAACTTCGCAGTGGTGGCAGTTATACACTCCTCCACTGGCTGCACTTCCACCCATCTAGTTAAATATTTTGTTGAAGTAATGATATACTGCGTTCCCGTCTTCTTACCTAGTGGTTGTATTGGACATATGAAATCAATGGCCCTCTTATCAAATACCAGCAATGAGACCTGAGGATTTAAAGGAAATTCTTCTCTTCACAAAGGCTTTATCGTCCTTTGGCAAGCATCACAAGCCTTGCAGTATGCCTTAGAATCCTTATGTAATGTCAGCCACCATAACCCAGCATGAAAAATCTTCTGCACAGTCTCTTTTCCTGTGTAGTGTCCTCCTGTCATTCCTCCAGGTGCTTCGGCAAGGATACTATCACGTTCAAACTCAGGAACATACCTTTGCAGTATTTCATCTGTTCCTTCTTCAGCTAAGTAGAATATCCTTCCAAATCTATACCCATGGTAAAAAATTCAATGATTTCAGCAAAATGGTCATCTACGGTGTGCACCATAAACATTTGTGAATCTGGTTGTCCTTCCTCCAAATTATTTACTTCTTTTCTCATTTCAATCCTTGAAATATGGCCTAGTCTTGCATTCAGCCTTCCTAGCTTCACAATCACTTCAAATTCATATTCTTGAAACAAAAGCAACCATCAACAAATCTTCCCCCCCAACACAAGCTTATTGACCAGGTACTTCAACATGGAGTGATCTGTATACATTTTAAAGTGTCCGCCCAAAAAATAATGCCTAAATGTTTGCAGCACATAGACCATCGCCAACCCTTCGCGCTTAGTAGTGGAGTAATTCTTCTCAACCTTTGATAAATTTCTGCTCACGAAGCCTATCGGATGATCAATTTCTCCTTCACCTACCTATGTTAATACCACTCCTAGCACAATCCAAGAGGCATCTACATGCACATGGAATTATTTCTTCCAGTTTCGAAACACCAAAATAGGCGCAGTTACCATCTTTTCCTACAAGACATCCAGACTACACTGACATTCTTCATCCCAACAAAACATTGCATCTTTCTTCAATAATTTTTCCATCGGCGTGGTTATATGAGCATATGCCTTGATGAACTTTCTATAATATCTAGTGTGCCCCAATGTCATGCACAACTGTTTTACATTCCTAGGAGCTTCCAAATTCACAATCACAATGATCTTCGTAGGATCCACCAGCAGTTCCTACTTACATACAACATGGCCGATAAAAATTCCAAAGGGCACACAAAATATGTACTTCTTCAAATTCAACATGATCTAATACTATCGACATGTATCAAGCATAAGGCACAGGCTTGCAACAGGGCGCTTCACTAACCACAACACAGTCCAATCGTTGAAATAAACCTCCACAAATGTATGAATAAATTCCTTGAACATCATGAGTATTACTCGGTATAAAATTGCAAGCACATTCTTCAATCTGAATGGCATTATTGTATATTGAAAGAAACCCCACTATGTCACAAGGGTTGTCTTACTTCGATCTTCCAGCATGATATTTATTTGCTGATATCCTGAAAAGCCATTAGTGAACAAATAAGCCTCTTGTCTACCAACATTCTCTAATACTCCGTCTATAAATGGTGTTAGAAATGGATCATGCACGCATGCATGATTCAACTTTATTAGATCTATGCATATTCAGATTTTTCCTTTTTGTTTCTTCTCTTTGACCACCGTTGGACTTACCCAATCGTATTCCTCTAGTGGTTCAATAATACTAGCATCCAACATCTTATCCAGCTCTTAGCATGCCTTTTTTTTATACTTTGGATTTAGCTGATAAGGTCTTTGCGTAACAGGCTTCACATCTGGTTTAACCGTAATCTTCATAACATCTAAATCTCTGACGATCCCATTCAAATATGAAAAATTTGTTGGGAAGATATCCTAGTATTCATGGAGTAGTTCATCTACCTTATCGACTTTATCTTCATCCCAATAGTGCCCTATCTTCACGAACTTAGGCTCTGCTTCAGATCCAATGTTTACTTGTCTAGTTTTCAGAGGTTCTGCATTATTCAGGTTCGAATCTTTTTATCCTTCAACTTTGTGTTGTCCTTATATCTGTGTGTTGTGGCAGCAAAAAACCCCCTCTTTATTTAGTATTAGTAATAAAACTAAATAAATGGGGACCCTTCCTAAAAATAAAAAAACTAGCACTTATAACTCCCTTTGAATAAAACACACTATCATAAACTTAAGATAAAACATCCACAAAAACCAAAAAAAACTTAAGTTTTACGATAAGTTTTGAATAAAAGCATTCTCTTAATAATAAAACATCGCATCGAAAAAGGTAATGGAGGAAATCATATAAACAAGCTTTTGAAATTGTAAAAACACGACAATGCAAGATCACGCATCTTAAATACTCATCGCACATTACAGATTTCATATGCCCCAAGTATCACCTAAGATAAAACATCCCAAGCCTACGATATGCAATAAAGCAGCTCACAAATCACATCTCATAGACACATAAGGTGATAATGATTGCTAACAAAGAGGATTAGTGATATTGTGATCTATGATATTGCAAAGCAAATTGCAAAATAGCTTTATCGCAGATTAGAAGGGCTCATTGTTCAATAAAGTATTTCTCATAATCTGATACTGAGTTATGGGCATTAATGTCAATTTAGTGGTTTCTTGATGATCATTTATGAGATAAGATTTAGATCTGATCGAAAGGTTGTTTCACATAGGGTGATATATTTGATATGATTTCAGAATTAAGAGCTTTCTCGTCACCTTATCTCTTACCATTATTCTTTCCTTATTTTTAAACTTGCAGGAGCGGCAAACAAAATAATATACGCAACAGTGTTCAGAGATTAATGGGAAATAAGGGAAAAGCTCCAGTTGCTGAGGAAAAAGAGATGACAACCTTATTCATAGACACCACATGTACCAAAGATGCCAATATACCCACTTGGGAAGGCATGTACAGTCTGCGGGAAGAAGAAAATCCTAGAGTTATGGAAGTTACAGTGACAACAGACTCAGGCGGGTCATTTGAGGTGTCAATTACTAAACTTGCATGTTCATTCCTGCACCAAATAGCAAAAAGACCAAGATACTTCCATACACAGACATGGTCAAGTGGGTACTAGATAGTCCTAATATAACAAACAGAAAATTCAAGTCTTGGAGCCAAGAGCTCATTAGGTCATTCACCCCACAAGATTTAAGTCTTAGGTATCATTTACCAGAGCCGCAGGCAAGCTACAACAAACAGTTTGTGGAAAATTTCACCAAAGAAAACAAAGATTTGGCATAGTGTACCAAGAACTGGTCGGCAAGGGAAGAACCATTGAAAAAGGACAAACACGATATGTACAGTACTGGTTCCCTCTCCTCCCCATATTGTTTTGCTACTGCTATGCTGTGTAGGCTATTTGGAAGGCCTGACATCAACAAATCTTCATCGGAGTGGCTACCCCTATTAGATGTAGACACTAACGCCACTATTAAGGATTGGGCTTAGATATTGTCTGATAATTTAGCCTCAGCTATTTGGAATTACCGGTCTAAAAGAATTCCCTCTCAGAGGATTTATCCTCCTTTCTTTTTAGCTTCTTATGTTATGGACGTAATTTGTTATGTTTCTAGATTTCCTTTAATGTGTTGGAAGTGGACTATATAGAACCCCCTGCCCATTCACATTTACCATAAGGAATTTTAGGATTCCAAGTTTATCCCATATTTTTACAGAATTTGTCATGGAGTTATGTTACCTCTTCACAAAATGTTGTATAATAGGGAAGCCCCAAGATTTTCCCCTGAAGTTGTTATAAACATTTTTGGGCACTTCAACCCCAATCAAAAATGTCCATAAACTAAGGGCTCTTAAGCCCCTAAAAGGGTTGCTTCACTGCCTAAAGGAAGAAGGTCAACTGATTACATCATCTCCCAAAACTTATCCACTGAAAATTGCTCATAAATGGTCAAAACTAGACCATACTGAAAGCTCCATGCAGGGGGTGCGATGCATACCTAATGTATAGGGTGTGATGCATACTGTTTTGCTCCTCTGTAGGGTGTGATTGTCAGGAATGGACAAATAGCAGGGACCAAAATGCGAGGTGGAAGATCATGGAATCTTCCAGAAGCTTCCCCTCTGACACTTACCACTCCATTTTCGACCAGGGATGAGTAAGAGATCTTCATTCTCCAAGTGGAAGCAGGAACTATCAGAGAGAAGACACTAATCATGATCCCAAAAGATGACTCACCTCTCTATAATCATCTATATATGGATCCCTCATCACAGAGATCCAGAGGCTGGAATTTTTTAATCTATAGAGAAGTGCTGCCAGTATTCTTGTGTACATTCACAGTGTTGGGTGATTTTTCTTTGCTTGAGGTGAAAGAAGGGCTTCTTAGCTGGAGGATGCTGCTGGGTTAGAGCTGCTCATGGTTGTAATCCTCTTGCTACTTTTATCTGAATAAAGCTATTCTTGTTTCCTTCCATATCCTAGTGTACTCGTTTATATATGCTTGTATATGGTTAATGTACATCTAATCCTACATTATTTGTGAATTTTGATCCTTGCTTCTTGCATAGTAGTATGTTGTTGTGATTCTACAGGTCCCTTTTGAAGCTAAGCAGATAAAGAGCAAGCAACAAAATTCTATCAAGAAGGAGAGGGAATCGAGCGCAAGACTCAGGTTGGCCCTCTTAGTTCTCCTCTCATCTATTTTCATAAAAGGAATCAATAGTAGACTTTGATTGTTTGTTTCTAAGATAGCCACCCGTCTTAGTGGGAATAGCAGCATCCATGTGGACACTATTCACGTATAACAGAAGCACAATTTGAAATTATCCCTATCAAAATATGGTTTGGAGAAGATTTTTTCACTTACGTCAAACTCCTACCCTGCCGTCTATTCGGTCCCACCACCAAGCAACCTAGTGGTTTCCTTTGACTGGAACCTACTAGGCAGACCCCGTTTACCAGCTAGTGTACCATTCAGAATTATTGTACAAGCGTACAGAATGGTGATGGTTGGTACCATCATCGATGAAGGGGCTTCTGTGAGTATCCTTTCCTCAACTGCTTGCAAAGAGCTTGGTTCGCCACCGCTTTTGCCTGAAATGAGAAATCTAATAGGCTTCGACAAGAGAACCAGTCAACCTTTAGGGATCCTTCCAAATGTGCCCATTACTTTGAGAAGGAAAACTGTTCACATGAATGTTATGGTAGTTCAAGGACCTTTAGATTACAATCTACTCCTTGGACGCAACTATATTTATTGCATGGGAGTCGTCGTCTCCTCACTCTTTAGAGTAATGTGTTTTCCGCATGAAGGTATAATGGTCAATCTCGTAGACCAAATGTCATTCCCCAGTTCACACATCACAAATAGTCAAATGCCATCCCTGAATGGTCCTTTCATGCAAGAAATGTCTCATCGATCTCCAGTCCATCCACCCGATGAGCGTGAGTGATTCAGGAATATGTGACTAAAACCCAAGGGGCATGCACCCTGGTCTGCTTCGGCAGGAAAAATCTGGGTATAGGGTAGGTTTCGACGAAGGATATATGACTAGTCTGATACCCATCCGTATAGGAAAAGGGAATTAGACTGGATAAGACACCTCCGTTAGAAGGTAGGCCTTTCCCGATAAAACAATCTTTTGTCTACAAATTGAGGGGTAACCTGGAAACTCTACTCCGCTATACCTAGGGGCATATAAACCTTTTTGCATGCAAGTGAGGAGCGGCTATTTATTTTCTAAATTTGTACGACCTCTAACCCTTTAAACCCATAAGGATAGTCGTTTCCTAGCTTGCATAAAGAAAGGATCCGTGGCAAAGCTTTAGAGATGTAAGCCACTTCAAAATAGCATCTCGAAATGAGACATTTTCATCAGATGACCGGCGAGAAATGTTGTCGCAGAGTTCAAGCTCATTAAAAAATAAACTCTCCACGAGTAGTTTTAGCGCATAGTTCATACTCGTTAAAAAATAAACATAAGTCATGAGCAAGTGTTTCTCCCTGTGTTTAAGCTCATTAAAAAATGAATGGGTAAATAACCATTGTGAATGCCTTATCGCCAGGTTTTTGAGCCTTGGTCGCGTTCTCGCCATCACCTCCACTCTGTTTTTAGCCGATCATTCACCCCCACATGATTGTTTACCCCTTCGAGGAACATCTGTGAAGAGTGATTCTTCTAGCCATCCTTGTAACTCTTGCGTGATTAGAAAATTCCAAACCTTACATGGAATCAACTGCTACCCAAAACCATCACTCATTCCTCGAAGATGAGTCTTCTTTAAGCTCTTTTCACCTGACTCATAAAATATGAAAAGATTACCAAGCGATTGGCCTCTCTGGATCGTTAAAACGCATCAGAAGTGCTATCCCTCCTCTAGATTTTAATCTTTTTGGACCTGAGGGATTATTACACAAAAAGATCGAGTGCTTGTCTTCTTCGGCTCATTAAAACTATTGAAAATTCATCCCTTTTGTATTATTTTACGTTTTTTCGAACTTAAGGGATTATACAACGAAAAATAATCTTCGGAGTCTTCTTTCTATTTCTTTTATATTCTCTAAAATTTAAAGAGACCGAGTTATCTTTGTCGTTAAACTCGTTAAACTAAATAGCGACAAACTCATCCAACAGGACGAGAACGAGTTTCACTGTCGCTAGGCTCACTAAAATATAGCGGCAGGGTCGCCTGAAGGGCGGATTATAGAACAAGCATATGTTATCCTCCTCAATCTTGACAAAAATAAATAAGTACTTGTTAGCAATGACTGGGGAAAATTGGGAAGAAAACAAGAAGAAACTTTATTGGTAGCAAGTCGCTCTTGAACATGACACTTTCCTTTTGCATCCATGCCGAGTTGGGTTGTTCTGTTCAATGGTCCTCACCATTGGTCCGTCACACCATCCATCTCTGGGGTTAACGCTACCAATCCATCGTCAATGTCGCCGATATGTTCAAGAGATGTCATTCAGACAATTCACCTGAGTCTCACCCACTGCAATTCATTCATGCTTCATTCCTTCATGACCACCACCCTGAACCCTCATATTGTCAGTTTGTTTTCACCTCCAAAATAATTTGCTTCGTTCTGTGTCGTTGATGTGGGATTCATTAAGGCCCTCCTGCGATGGGTTGCTTCTTGTCGACATCAGCTCATTATCCAAGAAGTTGACTTAGGAACAACCTTTTAGTACTTTGAAGCTTGCATGCCTCAATGGCAAGTTTCTCACTTTCGGTGATAAGTTTACATCAATGACCTTCAACCAAGAGATTTTGCGTGGTGTTCAACGCCAAGTCCCTTTTTCACACCACGTAGATTGTACCGTAGTACCTTTAGGGTCATTGTCATTATTGGTGATTCCTCTCGCGCCTGTTAACAGCTTACATCATTGGCTAGTAATCAGGCGATGTCTTTCTATGTTCGACTCCAAAAACATTTTTCACATGGATCGACTTGTACTCTGAGTGAAGATTGGCCAAGTTTGAAGACCCCGGATCTAGTTTCATCCATCTAGGCTGCGATATATTCAGGAATATAAAAACATCCAGTGTACATCATTGTCGAATAGATGATCATCCAAATCAAAGGACGATGTTTCCATATCATCAGTCTGTCACACAGACGATCATCTGTCCTATGTACATGAAAATGAGTTTATAAAGCTGAGCATGGGAATGCCCTCTTCAGATAGATCATGAAAAAATGTTGTCATATAATGTATTGTATTATATCTTATTATAGGTCACCTCCTAGCTCAGAAAAACTTCAGACCCTCATAGTAAGCATTTCACCCAACATCAAAAATGATTAACGACCTCATGCTTTAGGGCACAACTATTATAGATATTTTTTGGCACTTCAACCCCAATCACAAATGTCCATAAACTAAGGGCTCTTAAGTCCCTAAAAGGGTTGCTTCACTGCCTAAAGGAACAAGGTCAATTGATTACATCATCTCCCAGAAGTTTTCCACTTAAAACTGCTCATAAATGGTCAAAACCGGACCATACTGAAAGCTCCATGCAGGGGGTGCGATGCATACGCAATGTATAGGGTGTGACGCATACTGTTTTGCTCCTCTATAGGGTGAAATGGTCTGGAATTGACAAATGGAAGGGACCAAAATGCGAGGTGGAAGATCATGGAATCTTCCAGAAGCTTCCCCTCTGACAGTTGCCACTCCATTTTTGACCAGGGATGAGTAAGAGATCTTCATTCTCCAAGTGAAGTAGGAACTATCAAAGAGAAGACACTAATCAAGATCCCAAAAGATGACTCACCTCTTTGCAATAATCTATATATGGATCCCTCGTCACAGAGATCCAGAGGTTGGAATTTTGTAATCTATAGAGAAGTGTTGTCAGTATTCTTGTGTACATTCATAGTGTTGGGTGATTTTGCTTTGCTTGAGGTGAAAGAAGGGCTTCTTAGCTGGAGGATGATGCTGGGTCAGAGCTGCTCATGGTTGTAATCCTCTTGCTACTTTTATCTGAATAAATCTATTCTTGTTTCCTTCCATATCCTGGTGTACACGTTTATATATGCTTGTATATGGTTAATGTACATCCGATCCTACATTATTTGTGAATTTAGATCCTTGTTTCTTGCATAGTAGTATGTTGCTGTGATTCTACAGGTCCTTTTTGAAGCCAAGCAGACAAAGAGAAAGAAACAAAACTCTATCAAGAAGGAGAGGGAATCGAGTGCAACACTCAGGTTGGCCCTCTTGGTTCTCCTCTCATCTATTTTCATAAAAGGAATCAACAGAAGACTTTGATTGTTTGTTTCTAAGATAGACACACATATTAGTGGGAATAGTAGCATCCATGTGGACACTATTCCCGTATAACAGAAGAAAAAGTTGACATTATCCCTATCAAAATATGGTTTGGAGAAGAGTTTTTCACTTACATCAAAGTATTTGGAAGCATTGCTTCCCCTCATGTGCTACCCTTATATGTTCCTGATAAGTTATTGGCTCGAGAAATTTCCTACTAGACCTGCGGGCTGGGAGGAATGAGCAAAGAATTGAAAGACAAGAAGAAGGCCATCTGGCCATAATTTCCTATGGCCTGTGGGGCCTTTTCACTATTTGATTTAGGTCATGCATTTAAAGAAGTAGACAACATGTTGAGTCTACGACTGTTTAAATTTCTAGGGAGACAATCCGACCCCTTTGATGTCATTAAGAATTTTACCACAGCTATCAGGCTAAAGGTATTTTCTAAAGAAGATGATCTCTTTGATGACATCTTCCAACCGAAAAGCACACTGAAAGAAGGTTTGCATATGGCACAAATTCAATTTCCCCCAGTGGAATTCCAAGAATTCAAACTATACAAAGAAAGGAGATTAGCAAACATCCCCTTGGATAAGTTGCGCTTAGTACCAATAAGGGAGCTAACTCCCAATATTAGTTTAAGTGGAAGCTCAGGTATAGAAAAGTCCAGGTCTAAGTCTAGGAAAGAATCACCAGAACACTCTAAACAGTCCAAGAGTGACCATAATAAAGTGAAGGTTCAGTCAGAGATATCACCCAATCTAAAGATCCCCTAGAGCAACAGGTCTTGACGACACCACAGGTGAAGGTTCCCCCTCCCCTCATCCAACCACCAAAGCCAATGAGAACTGATTTAGATAAAGAGAGAAAAATTCAATGAATTGATTAATACTGAGGAGAAAAACACGAAGAAACCAGAGAGTATAGTGTAGACAATGACAGATATGGTCATTGGAACAGTCAGTAATGCTCTAGAAATGGAACATATTCCCATTACCCAATCATCTAAATTCATTCTGAAGATAGAGGAGATTCCTCCTCTAGTTGTATTTTATAGTCCATAGCACAAGGCAGTGGTAAGAAGACAAAGAAAGAAATGGAAATTGAACAGTGTGCTCTCACCTGAGGTAGAGCGGCTAGATGTCTTTTGGCGAGACCCTACCACTGATGCTACTATAAATATGACTAAGCTATCTGAGATCGCAGGAGCCTATGCTTCTAATACCATTAATGAATCATTTGAGGTACAACTATTACTTAAGGATAGAGAGTAACAAATCCAAGGTTTGCAACAACAACACAGTAGGCCAGTGCCAACCAAGAAGCAAAGGAGAAGTTAGAAAAATTACAACAGGAATTTCAACAGGTGCAGCTCGGGTATCAGAACAATTTGGCCAAAAATGAAAATCAATTACAGACTATGCCAGAATTACATAGAGATGACCTCAAAATTACAAAGTTTGTCTCAGAAGCCCTTGCCTTGAATGACCAACTCTTACAACAGCAAGAGGCACTTTGCCAAAGAATATAGCAATGGAGTTCCCATTGCGAAATGAGCGATAAAATTACAAATCAAGTCGTGGATTTGCGACTCGATTATGATTTGATTAAAGAATTTCTGATTATTTAGTTTGGCAGGAATCGGATGAAGGAAAGAAAGTAGGTGTGCTTAGAATCAATGAAGCCCACAAAGAAATGTTGTTTCATAAGTGGGATGCATAGATTAAAAAGGCAAAATAGGTAGCGGAAGAAGCAGCGACAATGGCGAACAACGTCATTGACTGTGTCAATGAAAACCTTTATGAAGCAAACCTCATATCAAAAACTGCTCTGAGATTTCTCCCAAAGGCACAACAACTGCAGACAAGCTGGATACAAAAGGTTGAGGAAAAGGCAAATTCCATCAAGAAGTTAACCAAGTTGAATTGTAACACTTACTAGTAGTACTTGGTTAAACCACACAATCAATGCATGACTCTCAAGTTCCTTACAAACTCTGTCGAGAAGATAGTGCCAGCACTTGCCGATTTTGTTTTTGCAGGACAACCAATATCGGAGGTTGGCCAACCGATGCTCCTCAAGCCAATGTTGAATGCTTACGATCTCAGAGAATAGATACATAGATAGCTGATTTCCAGATATAGTTTTAGTTTTATTTTTGATTTATTTTTTCCTTAGATGAGGACGGTCATTTAAACATCCTCCTATATTTTTGTAATAAGTTGTTTTTAGTATTTAGTTAGTAGTATTTTAACCTCTCTCATGCATTTAGAGAGGAGTCCTAAAATTTTTCAAAAAGTTTTACTCAGAACATGCACTTCTGCACCCTGGGAGGAGGTTTCGATGAATGTAAGGAACGAGATTTATTGATATCTGTGTTTAATGTCTGCTACTAAAATGCATTTCTATACTCTTAGTAGATATTGAATTAGGAAGAGATAAATGTATATTGCTAAAGCTCATGAGTAGAACTTGTTGTCAATGGTAATTTTATCTCTTAATGATTTCTGCTTATGTGTCAAAGTAATATTTTACGTTCAGTTATTTATATATGAAGGCTTGAATGTTTGAGTTATCATTTGGCACTTTTGTATGGTGATGACTATTCTATTTATGCTTAATGTATGAATGACTTATTATGCGATATGCTTCTCACAATTATTTCGGCTAATTTATTACGAAAAAATTCATTTTTAACGAATTATTTTCTTGTAGCGATTGAATGATCTTTATTACCAATTGCTATTAGAAATTATTTTAGATCGCATTAGTGAAAAGTTAAATCCTAGGTTAGTTTTAGAATTAGATATTTCTGTTCATTAGGATATAATTGCATGTTTTAAATTAGACTTAGATTGAAAGCATTTTACTTAGAAATATTTAGAAAAGGAAATATAAATTCTTATCATCACACACATATTGGGAAACTGGTCCCATTATCCCCAGTCATACCCACCATCCCAAACAGAAAAGGTGCTTGTTACACAAAAACATCATCACCTTGATTATTTGCAGTCGGTGTAGGTCTATCACCACCTATACTAGCTTCCTAAGCAAGTCTCAAACCTCAGTTATTCAAAACAAGCTTTAGAAATGAGAGAAAGACATAAAAAAAGCTATGTAACTCTGGTTCCGCACTTTCTCTCACTTTTGCCTGCGGGCCCACACCTTTTGTTCAAGATATCTGCATACTTATATGCTCTGTATGTAAAAGGGAGGGTGCGTACCCATGTAAAAGTCAAAAGGCGCAATCTTTATCTTAAAAAACTCATCTTGGGTTAATTCTAGAGTTTTCTAGAAGCATTTGTTACGTGGATTGTTCGCTCCAAGTGGTTCATGCATCCCATCATAGGAGGAACTAATCCCTTGTTGAGAGGAGCTATCCCTTTGAAGGAGGACTCTATCCCTTTGAAGGAGGAGCTGGTAACTGATCTCCATTGCACTATAAATTGAGGCATTGGGTTAGTGGCCAGGGAGGTTAAAAGCTGAACTTTTGAGGGTAAATGCTAGTGAAATCAAGACTTCCTATTTGAGCTTAAAGAGGAGAGATCACGTACCTTTTTGGCCTCATTGGAGAGTGAGTGAAGCTTGTCAAAGTAGAGGAGACTTCTTGTTGGACCCTGGGAGGAGCTTGTACAGCGTCAAGGCAAAGGTTGTAAGGTTCTTCTCCTTTTGAATTAATACAATCAAGCTCATTTTTCTCAACAAGTATCTCATGTTATTTGTTTCATGGACTCCTTGACTTTCATGTTAAATATGTTTTATAATATTGGATATTTAGGTGTTATTTAATCGTTTGCCTTGTTTGTGCTTGCAGGTTTACAAAGGAACTTACTTGGATCAAAGGAGCGAAGGCATCTCCAAACTTGCGTTGGACATAAGGTAGGCCTTAAACACATTTGTTTGCCATTATTTATAAAGCGCATTTAGAGAAAGATAGTGTCTGGTTGGTTTGTTTGTCATTAGGTCTTCATTAGATTCTAGGAAGGTCTATCTTGTCCGCAAGATCGACCCATTCCGCGTGACAAAATGGTGACTCCCTGGGGACTTGATTGTTTTCCTCGTTTTTCTTTGACTTGAGAAATTTGCCTTTTTGTTTCTGTTTTTGGCTTGTTGTGTGTGGCTTTGGGTAGACTTAGTGGTTTTAGCTTGGTTTTTTATTTTTCATTACTTTGGTCGAAGTCCGCAGTCTGCACGTGTATCACAGTGCGTACCTGTACGCATTTTTACTTTGTGCACAGAGCGTACCCGCACTTGGGTAAACTATGCACCTGCATACCCTGCTAAATTTTTGAAAATTTTGACTTTTACTCTTTAAGTTAGTTTTATTTTGTTTTTCTAGTGGTTATCCTCTGACCATACCTACATGTGACTGGTTGAAATCTTTCCTTGGTTTAATTTCATTAGCATTAGGGTTTTAGGTGAAATTCCTAAAAGTTTTGCTTGTTGGGCTTGTTTTTCGATTTGGTTGTGTAGTGGCTCTGAGCTTAGAGGCTGTAGGGACTTCAGATCACCTTAGTGTCTACCAGTTTTCTTGAGAGTCTGACCATTTGTGAAATCTCCCCTTGTTGAGAAATCCGCTTTGAGTTTTCTCTTTACAAAACTTTGATAAGCTTGTGATTGAAAGTGTGGATTTTCATTTTTAAAAAAGTTATACAAAATTGATTTTTCTTGACTTATTTTTGATTCTGAACAAATTAGTCCTTGGTTTTCTTGTGACCAAGTAAAACATCCTCAAAAAGTCTTTTGTGAGCTTTTTACTTCAAATAGGGTTTTTGTTAGTTCGTAGAACTTAAGTTTGCTTTATTAAATAATTTTCTCAAAGGTTTGCTTTAGTTATAGTTTTAAATGTTTTTTTTAATAAAAATGAAAGGTCTGTTTTGAAAAAATTTGTTCTTAGTAGTATTTGAGTTTTCGAATGAAAAAGAACTTCTTGTGAAAATAATTAGTTGTCTTGTTTTTATTGCATTGAAACGAATACTCTTCCTTTGATTTCATCGTTAAAGAAAGATTTGTTTTTTAAAGTATTTGCATCCTCCAACTCTTTCTTAGCTAGAACTTCATTGAAGAGAAAAGATTAATTAGTCATCTTAAGTGCATCTTTATAGTGATTTTGTGTCGAGTCTTTACACCATAAGTTTCATCTCCATCACCTTTTGACTTAATAAAAAACCACTAAAAATCACACTTAATATAAAATCAATCTAGCAAATTTTTTGTTTCTAGGGCTCTGATACACCAATATAGCTTAGGCTAGTATCTTGGAGTAGGGAGTAATTAACTCTCCAAGATAATTAAAACAAACAAGTAGCTTTATCTTGTGGTAGGAGAAATCCAATTGTTGCATTTATACTCTGGGAAAGCTCCTCTTAAAGGAGAAGCACGAGATCATGTCCGAACCAGTGTGGGAATAAATCCTTCCTCATTGGGAACGACGCCAGATATTCACGTATTACAAGTGGTAAACCTCAGATTATTGTTGAGGAGCCTGGGGTCACTTGTTGGTAAACCTTGGTTTATTTCGACGAGCCTTCAAAGGGATTGAGCTTGCTACTCTGCCCTTGCATGCGTATCCGATCGTAGACTGTTCCCCTAGGTATATTTGTTTCTGTTGGTAACCTTAGTGTCCATATTCTCTATGATTCTTCCTAAGGTGACGGTGGCGGGAAGATCCTACTATACCTGGAGCAGACATCGGCTAGACTCACTTGGATTTTATGGGGGGTTCTCTTCACTCGAGATGGTTAAGTGGAGAAACTTGGTCCAGTCTATTCATTAAGCAGGTTGCCGGGGTAACAGTTCCAACTGCTATTTCTGTATTGAACTCTGCGATGTTGGATTTCATCACCAACTAGTGTTTTCGGTCCGGAAAGTTACTATTTGTGTGTGTTTGATCTCTTTGATTCTTTAGGCGTGTGCTTCAAATTTGTTTGGTTATTTAGAGACTTTAGGTGATTTTCATCGAGATTTTACTTTGTTTGCGTGTGAAGTAGTTAAAAGTTTTTAGCTGTGGCTGAATTACCGAGACATTCCCGTAGACTTCGGGGTGAATCCCCTGAGTTTGTTAATGTGGCTGATTTACTGAGGACTTCTCATAGACTTCGGGGTCAACCTCCTGAAGAAATACCAAGCTACATTGAAGGCTTGAGAGTTCTGGTATCTCCCAGTAGCGATAGAAGTGGGTCACTTGAAGAAGGAGAACCATCTTTGGTAGAAAATTCTGATTCTCAACCAATAGTAATTTCAGAGGTTACTGGTAGCATTGCGTCTACTAGTGATATAGGTGAAGAACGTGACGTATCTGAACCCGAATTTGAAGTTGCTCCTGCTCCTGTATCAGAGTTTGTTTCTCTGACTCCTAGTGGTCCTAATTCTCCTAGGGTAGAAACCGTAATTACCCGAGATCTTCCCGCTGGACTCATAGTGATCGAAGAGCTTGCTATTGCGGATATGGAAGAAAGCTTCCCTTTTCCAGATAATCGACCTATTTTAGAGTTTAGGGAGCGTGAATCGATTTTTTATAGTCCACCTAGGAGTACTGATTGGTACCGTTCACTGACCAATCTTTTAGAAAATCCGGGACTCATTTTTACACCACCTCGCATTTTTTATCACCCTTCACCTAGAGATCATTATCCTGCATTGAATATGTCTAGTCCATCATCCATGTATTCCCAATCTCTAGAAACCTATTTATACGGCGTTCCTTCTATTCCTGTTGGGTATTAGTCTATTTCTGGTTCCTTTTCAGGAGCGTCTCCTTGTCCTATCGAACAAAAGTTGTTAACTGGAAGTAGTGGTACTAAACAGTTGAGTGCAGAAGAAATTCTGATGATGTCAGGTCAACCTCAAGGCAGTCAGTTACCGCCTGGGGAACAACCTCAAGGTACTCAATATGCGTTTGGGGGGCAACCTCAGGGTACTTAGTATATGCCTGGGGGGCAGCCTCAAGGTACTCAATTTGTGCCCGGGGGCCAACCTCAAGGCCAGTACATACCTACGGGACAGTACATTCCTCAAGGTCAACCCGAGACTCAGTATGTACCCCAAGGTCAACCTCAGTATCAGTATGTACCCCAAGGTCAACCTCAATATCAGTATGCACCCCAAAATAAATATCAGTAACCTCAAGGTCAACCCCAGTATCAGTACGTGCCTCAGGGTTATCAACTCCAAGGTCAGTACCCACCTC
>APFE031273678.1:36864-74963 GCA_000404065.3 Pinus taeda | reverse complement strand
CTATATATAGAAAGGAGGTTTTGTCATTTGTATCATCCAAGAATTGTTCATTTATGTAATGTAAAGGAGGTTGCCCCCTCTAAGAGGCTGAATTCTAAGGCGTGGATCTCTCTTTTCTATCTTTTTGTGAGTTGGTTTCATAACACAAGGCCTACCAAGGATTAATGGATGGCCTCCTAAATAATTCTTGGGAGTTCAAATCATGAAATCTATAGGATATTTCCAAGAATTTAGAGAAACAGACACGTCTTCTAATACTCCATATCATTTGATAACATATCTATCTTCTAATTGTAATAATGTAGGGATATATTGAAGATTAGGAAGCTTAAGTCGCTACATTGTCTGTTTCCTCATGATATTGATGCATGCTCCTAAATCTATTAACATGTTTGGAATTTCAACACCATTAATATGAATTTTCATAATGGGACTACCAGGATCTAGATATTTTTTAACAATAGGTTTCCCCATCATGATATCAATATTTTTCCTACCAATTGGATTTGTTTAACATCTTTTCTTTTTCTTCCTGGTTTTTTGATGCACAACTCCTTAATAGTTTTTGAAAATATTAGTATTTCGTTTATATCTTGGAGTAAAGGAATTTAGATGCAAATCTTCTTAAGTTAATCCAGCATATCATCCTTTGGTAAAACGATTTGCCTTTCTATTCCTTTATCAATTTTGAGCCTTTCAGGAAAAGGTGGATCCTGCAAAGAAATAGAAGGTTGTTCTACTAAAGGAACTGTAAGATATTTATTTAATTTCTCATCCTTTGATTGTACAAGAACATCTTCCTTTATAGGAATATTTTCTTGATCAATATTTGCATATTTTTCATGAACCTCATTGTCTTTAGATTTTTTGATGGCGATTGTTGGTGACCTCTTTTGTAAAACCCTACCATATCTAAGTTGGAAAACTCTACCAGATCTAAGTTGAACATCATTTAGACCTAATGGGGTAATCATACAAGTTTGATTTTTTTTTCCCTCAATATTATAAATAACTTTTTTATTCTTATTGTTTGGATTTAGAAGTGGTTGAGCAAGTAGTTGATTAAGATTTTGAGGAAATGGTAATGAAAGTTGTTGATTTTGATTTTGAAATTGAGGAGGTTGTCTTGGTTGAGGAGGATTATATTGTGATGGAAAAGAAGGATTAGGTTGTTGGAATTGAGGATATTGAGGATATTTTCCATAAGGATTTTTCCAACCTTGCACCAAAGATCAATTTTGAGATTGTGGGGGCCAAGCTTTCCATGGCATGGGTGCAATCCAATTGTTATGTGGTTGTGCATATGTTTGAGTATTGAAACCTTGAGTCATATTTGATTGTTGATTTTTCCATGGTCTTTTAGAAAAAAAAATAGATTCAACTTGGTTTGTTCCAACTTCATCTTGAAAAATAGCTTTAAGACCAATTATCAAGGGAAATTCCTTTGTATTATGATTTTCATCACATATGACACAAATTTTGATGCTATCAAGTGGACATTCTCTTAAGGAATGCTTCTTCCTACACATGGGAAAAAAAATAGATAATGCAACATTCTCTTCTTTTTTGTCGTTTTGTATCTAAGGGTATGTAGTTGTTCACTAAGACTCCCTAGGATATCTGTTTTGAAATTATCAAGAAAATTGTCTATTTCAACTCTACTTATTGTTCCAATTGTAGATTTATTAATTTTGGAAATCACAAGATCTCTTGGATTTTTACCAGTTCTAGCCTTACCCTTTGAAATATGCTTACACAAATCACATATTTCTCCAAATGAAGGTTGTGAAACATCTTCCTTTCCCATTAAATTAAGTTCAATCCATTCATCTCTGATGGATTTTAACCAAAGAGATTTTAATGTTTCATCATGTAAATGATGCATCTTAGCCCTTTAATGTTGTAAGAAAATATTTAAACTAGGTCTTCAAGGATTTCATCCTCTTTATTCATAATCTTAAAGACTTCATCCTTAAGATTATGGGGCATGCAATAATACTTCTATTTTTCTAAGAACACATCTTTCATTTCTTCCCATGTTCTAATAGTATGTGTTCCTATTCCCATGAACCATTTAAGTGCTCCCTATTTAATAGTAACTATAAATAATTTCATTTCTTTAGGATCAAGTAAGTAGTCATAAGATCTACATAAAACTTCAAATTCAAAAAGAAATGTTTCAGGGTCCTCTTTTCACAAACCATGGAAATTAGGAAGGATGGAGGGTGAGATGTTCGTCATTATGGTTATGGTATCTTCATAAAAATTTAGAAATCACAAGGATCTGGTTCTCCCCTACCACCTTGACCACCTTGACCTTGACCTCCTCTATTTCCTCCTCTGCCTCTTCCACATGCAATCCTAAGTTCACCATTTACATTGTGTACTTGTCCATCTCCTTCCCCTACCATTGTAGATTCCCTAGAGCTAATATAAGTTTCTATGATAGGATTGTCTAGCTCTTCTTCTCGTTCCTCTACTAATGGTATATTATAATAAGTTTATTCTTCTTATTCTTCACTAGGAACCTCTAGTTCTTGTCCTAGAATTTTCTCTCCTGTCGAAGAGAGGAAAAATACTCCTTCAGTTGGGGATGTAGGTTCTTCAACTACAACTTCGGTAGAGGAATTTAGTGAATATTTTTGTTGGATTTCAGCGCTATGCACGTTAGGAAGTCTATGTCTACCTACCAAAGATGCAATGCGAGTATGAGTGGATGGTGTGGCACTACGAGGTCTAGTGAGGGTGAGTGGTGATGTTAGAATTGAACTTCTACCTCTACTTACAAATCTACCCCTATAATCCCTTTCTCTATGCATAAATGATTTTTACCATGATTTAATTATGCATTTACAATATTGAATGCACCAAAAATGATATGAAAACCAATAATGGAATCCTATATACACCTCCCCATAAAAAACACCAAAATTTTGGGTAATTTAAGTGTTCTTAAATTACTTCATTAATTATCAACCAAGGTTCGTGTACTTGTGAGATGTATGTGCACTATATATGCTAGGAATTCTATCTAGGGATTGAATTATTCTAAGTGTGGAGAAATTTTTGAATGATATTTAGAGAGTAAACATGCACAAGTTCTTTCTATTAAAAGTTACATCTAAACCATATTACTTAACTGAATTACAATCTTTACTTGCAGAATTGAAAGTCTGTTTTAATTTCAAAATTCAAAACTTACTTCTACTTGCATAAAAGGAAATGCTAGTACTACATTGCAAGAAAAGTATTCTAATGTTACTTGCAGAATTGAAAACACTACAACACTATTTTGCAGAAAGGAGCTTCTACACTAATTGCATAAAATGAAATTTCGTAAGGAAAACTAATTTCATAAAGAAAATAAACTAATTACAATTGCAGAAAGAAACTACTGACAGGAATAAAAATTAAATGAGAACTTGTAATTATAAATGATTACTGATGTGCTTGATTAAATCTAAAAGATATTTGTTTTTCCATCTATGAAATTAACTGAGTAATGAAACCTGGAAGGAATCACACATGAAAGTTACAATTTTCTAGTAATTTTCTTGTATGAGCGCTCTGAGACAAATGATCAAATCACAACTGTAATGAAACTATTCTAAGAGAAAATAAACTTTATAAACTGTAATGAAAATTTTTGCTAGTAGCACAATTATTTCTTGTTCTTGAATCAAAATTGTTTGTGCATAAATGAAATATTCCTATGAAATCAAGGACTTTTGAAACACATGTAGAATTCACCAATTCACTAGTATAAATCATGTTTCTTTTATTCTCTTCTATTGGCAGATTCACATACTTCTCATACACAGTCGAGTAGTGAAATGTTTCATCAATATGAGCAAGTGAGTTAATCGGATAAGTGAAAATATATTTTTTCCTTCCTCTGTTAGTGATGCAGGAGCATCTAGACCTAGCCAACAATGTGATAGTGTGATCACATGTTGTGGTTAACAAGGAGTGGAGAAGAAAATCTATTATTAAGTTCTTATTAGTTATTAATTATGTAAGTAGTTATTTTTTTGTTAAAATCTAAGGAAATTAGAAATAAATGGCAAGTTGATCCTCCCTACGAGGAGATCAAGCCAAGTAGCTAAGTCATTAAGTTATATTAGGATTATGTTTCTTAAAAAAATAGAAAACTCCTTCATTTGTGGAAGGAGGTAGTTACTTAAGGATTTGTTTTCTAACTGTAATTGAGAGAGACGGTGAGAGTAATAAAAAAATAGGGAGTGCAATTATGTAATGGGGCTATCGAAGGGAGTAATGAATATACTTTGTTTTTCGTATGTATCAATGTTTCTGTTTTAATCATAATGATAGAGTTGGTGTTTTAGTTTTACATGAAGACAGTCAATTCGTGATATATATAGTCCAGCCTTCTATCATACATCCTATGCCTCAGTTAATCAATGTGCAGAGATCTGATTCTGGTCCGGTCAACTTGACACAACTCTATACAATCATTGTTTTGATCATCCATGCATTTGGGAATATGAATCTAGTGCCAACCCCACGATTTTGGTCAGGAACATGTAGATCAGGCCTCTACAATTGTTAAAGTAGGAAATTCAAACAAAAAACCTAGAAGAAATCTAGCTAAAAGGCACATCTATAACTTGGCGTTATGCATAGGGGTCTGGAGCTACGCTTGTGCCACAAAGCACTATGCTTTGGTATTTGGAGTTGTATTTTGTTGTAAACTGCCAAAACATCTTTCACATGACTTGCAACTTAGAAAATTCCTCCATTTAATCTTCGTTTGATGGATTGTCCTCTTGTAAACCAATTATATTTTTTTTTGTTAGGAGTTTCGTTGATCCTTTTTTTGGGGTTTGAAAATAGGAACAAAACAATTGATACATGTTTTTTATAAGGAGAGATTGCATCATTTGGTATCGGATCCAATAGGGATTAAGTTCTACTATAGTAAACATGTCACCTAGGAAATGAGTTAGCATAGGTCGGGGAAGACCTGTAGCCAAAGAAATTTTGCTAGAGGAGATTCGACACCTTCGTACAAGGATGGAGACAAGGGAAACTACTTAGAGGAGAGAACCTCATGAAGGGGATGCTAGTGTTGCAGAGGAATATTCTAAGGAAGAAGAAGAGGAAGAAAGCGAAGCTGCCAAAGTTCTCAAAATGTTGGCCAAAGCAAGTGGAAGACCAAAAGTGGAAATACCTTTGTATGAAGGGAACCTAAATGTGGAAGAACTGATGGGCTAGATTAGTTCATTAGATAAGTATTTTGACTTTGAAGAATTCAAAGATAAAAAGAAGGTCAAATGTGTAGTTACCAGATTGAAGGGCCATGTAGCTATCTGGTGGGATGAAATACAAACATCCAGAGAGAGAAAGGGAAAGCCTAATGTTAAGCAATGGGACAAAATGGTGAGTAAATTGAAAAGTAAATTCATGTTGAAAGATTACTGGTTGAATCTTTTCAGACAGTTACAAAATTTGAGGCAAAAAGGAATGTCTGTCAAATAATACATGGAAGAGTTTTATAAGCTAAGCATTAGAGCAGGACATGTAGAGGATGACATAGAAAAGGTAGCCAGATATATCAATGGCTTGAGATATGACATACAAGACAAAATCAGTCTGTTGAGTCTGAAGACAAATGAAAGTGCCTATCAAGCAACCTTGAAGGCAAAGGAGAAAATGTTGAGGAAGCAAAGTCAGAGGCATAGAGGTAAAATTCTGGCAAGAGGAAGAGGAGCTTCCAGATCAAGATTCCAGCTCTTAGAATGAAGCAGGAGGTTCGAGTAGTAGACCAACGCAAAGAGGATACTTTGGTAGTGGGAGATTTTCACCCAGAGGTAGAGGTTGAGGAAGAGAAATTCGGTGTTACACATGTGGAGAATGGGGACACGGATCATGGGACTGTCCTCATAATAAAGCAACAAATGATAGAAATGTGAATATTAATGAAGCAAAGGAAGAAATTCCTCAAATTGCAGGAAAATAAGAACCACCTGAAGTGAGAGAATCCTTGTTATTGAAAAGGGTGTTGCTTAAAGCAAAAAAAGAAGCAGGAGAGCCAGTTCAAAGGAAGAACATATTCAAGACTATATGCAAGTCCAAGGGTAAATGCTGCAAAGTGGTAATTGACAGTGGAAGCACTGATAACCTTGTTTCCATAGAGATGGCTGAAAAATTGGGATTGATTAAGATAGAACACCCTACTACTTACAAAATATCGTGGCTGCAAAATGGACATCATATTTCAGTGACAAAATAGTGAAAAGTAGAGATACAGATTGGTACATATAAAGATGTCATATTGTGTGATGTAATGCCATGGAAGTGTGCCATATATTAATGGGCCTTTAAATTAGGCATAAATTAAGGACCATGCCTCTAATTTAAAACATAAATTAAGGCCTATGACCATCCTTTAGCACATTAAACCTCTCTTTTTGCATTAGTTAATTTATTTTTAACTTTAATATATTCATTAGGAAGGTTTATGAATAATTGAATATTTGTGCCTAATATTATTTATTTCTTGTGGAATATTATGAAAATATTGGGCAGATTATGAAGAGTTGGAGGAGGATATAATTTAGGGACTTGTTCCCTACTACTGGAGGATCAATAATAAATAATAAGTTAACAAGATATTATTGAATTATGGCACAAATTGTGGAACTCCAATGATTGAGAAAATCTAGGGATGTGTTCCACTAATCAAGGGAGCAGATCCACCAATCAAGGGAGAAGATCCACTAATCAAGGGATTTTGGTGGGGAAAACTTCCTCCATCCATGGGGAATGATTCTTAATGATTTTTTATAAGTACCAAGTCGAATTTTCCTCTAGGGAATGATTGAGAAAATCTAGGAATGTGTTCCCTGCCATTTAATACAAATTCCTAGTATTGGGGACTAGATCCACTAATCAAGGGATTTTGGTGGGGAAAGCTTCCTCCATTCATGGGGAATGATTCCTAACCATTTTGTATAAGTACGAAGTCGAATTTTCCTGTAGGGATATTTTCATTAGTGTTATTGTGGAGAGAACTTGTATTTTTGCAACTCCATTGTATTTTCTTGTAGGGATGTAATTCTATTGATGAAAATAATGAAGATTGGTGTCATGTTCAGCTTCTAAATGTTGTTCTCATCCATATTTATCTGAGTTTCCTTGGGCTTGGCCATCTCAGGAACCTCAAAGTCCTTTTGTGTCATTTTCTTTCCGTCTTTTCATTGCTTATTCACATGCATCTCTAGTTTTTATTTATTTCTACTTCTGCATTTAGTATTAATGATTTCTTGTTGTAGGATTGAGTTAAATGGTTGATGTAAGTTATTTTGTAGGATAAAAACCATTATTTCATCCTTGGAAAAGCTTTGGAAGTTCATAATAATCATTGAGTTTCTTGGATTAGTATTCTTATTCCCAGATCTAGATTGTTGGACTCCTTTTTAGCAAAGAACAGTAAATTTCTGCTATTTTTTAGAGCATGCTAATGAGCTTCAATCAACTTGATTCCAATTGAATTAGATCAAAAAAAAAATCTAGTCCATAACAAAAATCACCCCATTGAATTTGCACTTGATTTGGTTAGGCATTTTTTTAGATTTACTAGCTCACTAGTTCTTGAATTTCTAGATTTTCGACTAGTAATGTTTTTTTTTTTAGAATGGGTTAACAAAGGTATTTTTGAGTGATTCCACTTGGAATATGGACCTAAGACATCCTAGTTAATAACAAAATTTGTCTCATCCAATTTGGATTTGATTTTCTTGGTCATTAAACCCTCACCATTTCATCATTTCACAAGGAAACTTCTCCATGCTTTTTGAGCAAATCCATCCATCTGCTGACTTTGGTTTTGAGTTCTAAGTGATCCTAAGAATTTTCGAACTCCATTTCGCCCATAACACACCTTTCCTAAGCCTCCCATCACCTAAAACACCTCATGTTTTTCTCTCGGCTATATCCTATAGGTTTCCTGTAATTCCTACAAGATCATCATGTAGGTTTCTAGTACATCCTGTAGGTTTTCTTGAAATAGCATGTTTTAAGGCCAAACCTCTAAGAAGTCACCAAACGCCTCCCAAGGGTATCCCACACCATCCAAACATATCCTGACCCTTCCATCCAACCTTCAACATCCTTAAACCCACTTGCCACATCACCAAAGGAAATTAGTTTGCATACTTGATTTTGCATGAAAAAATAAAAAGACAAAAACAAATTTATTTCAATCCCTTTACTTGCACATTAGTGATGTTTGATGCTTCTTACTTCCATGCTTAGATAGTAGCATTTGGTTCATGATAATTTATCATTATTGCAAAGCATATTTTCTTGGAAGTTAGTTAGAAAATGGTGTGTTTTAGCATTTGATTTCAATTTCTTTCCTTGTACTTTCTTTCTTGCAATAGGTTAAGGTTCCATTTCGAACATTTCCTTTTCTACAATTAGTTTAGGATTTGACTTTAGCACATGTGCTCAATTAAATCATGAAAGCAAAAGAATGACACATTGTATGCCGCACATATAGTGTCGATACCTCTTAAGTTTGTACGAACCCCCAGGTTGATAATTAAAGTCGGTAGCCTCGAGAGTTACAACATTCTTGTTGCAATATTAAGGCTCATCATATATTAATATGAAAACCTTGGAAGTTTGATAGGAAATCCCTTCATGATGGAAGAAGGAACACCTACACCTTAGAGAAGGATGGGAAGAAGCACACGTTGCTGCCTTTAAAGGATGAAGTGGACAAAGGAGCAACTAGAAATAGTGTTATGCTGATGAGTGGGAAAAAACTACTGCAAGAAGTCAAGGAGGAAGAAGAATTACATTTTGTTGTCGTAGGTAAACCCAGGGTAATTTTGACTTCTACAAATTTAGATGATTTACTTGAAGAAATAAAAAAATCTATTAAATGACTTTGTTGATATTATTGTTAATGAGTTTCTGAATGTGTTACCACCAACCAGGAGTATTAGTCATCGTATTGATTTAATACCTGGTGCAGGTTTTCCGAATAAAGCAGCATATAGGTTAACTCCTTAGGAAAATGCAGAAGTTGGGAGACAAGTGCAGGAATTGATGGATAAGGGGTTGATAAGAGAGACCTTTAGTCTATGTGTTGTACCAGCAGTACTCAACCCAAAAAAAAGTGTGGAATGATGCATGTGTATTGATTCTAGAGCCATAAACAAAATCACCATCATGTATCGTTTTCCTTTACCATGCATGGATGATTTAATGGATTGCTTGAGTAGTTCAAAATATTTTACTAAAATAGATCCGAAGAGCAGTTATCATCAAATAAGGATTAGAGAGGGGGATGAATGGAAGACTGCGTTCAAAACAAATAGTGGGTTGTATGAATGGTTAGTGATGCCTTTTGGAGTCACTAATGCACCCAACACATTTATGAGATTAATGAATGAAGTCTTGAAGGAGTATGATGGCAAGTTTGTAATTTTTTATCTTGATGATATTTTTGTTTTTAGTCAAAGTAAAGAAGAGCATCTAGAGCACCTTAAATTAGTTCTAAAAACTTTACAGAAAGAGAAGCTACAAATAAATTTGAAGAAATGCAGTTTTATGAAGGAAGAGCTAGTTTATTTGAGATTCGTAGTCTCTAAAGAAGGCTTAAAGATGGACCCAGTGTTGGCTTAGTGGGGCCTGACCTAGGTTCAAAAATGATTTAGCCAAGCAAATCCCGGTACTACTAGCCCTTTCGGCAACACTCTGTGGAGCACAGACTGAGGTCTCACCCGAAGTAGTATGGGATGGTGCTAGAACCAAGTTTCCACACCCTGGGAATGTCTGATATGAGGTGATTTTTATACGGTCCAACCTTCACAGTTACTACGGTATGCGCACTAGTGGGCACACCACACCCTGTGATACAATCTTCGTGCAAGTCTAGCCATAGCGCGACTCGTGTTATTCCCCCAAGTCTTCCTTAATTAGGCTTTGTTAGCTGATTACTTAGATTATTTTCATATATAAGCATTCATACAAGTATTACCAATTGCGCGCGATAAATAAACAGAGTAAAAGTAATGCATAACATCAAAAGATGGACTCAAGAATAGATGCACAGAATAAACTTCTCTTTATTAACTTTCAATCCGAAGTACAGACCCAACTCCGCCCTATGCATTTAGTTGTAGGGGTCCGTACACTCAGCTGCGGAATCTACTAGGCCTCTGTGCACTCAGCTACAGAGCCTTTTCCTACTACTATGACCTAGTACACTTCAGATCCAACTCTAACCTTGAACCATGCCTTCGCTATTCTATCTATTCTTCTCTAGCTATCTTTACACTTAAAGCCTCACTCTATTTATACAATCCCATGGTTCGCGGACCATGGTTAGGCCGACACACCTTTACATTAAATTACAATATTTTAGGGTGGACAACCCTATGACTCATCCTAGACTTCGCGCTCCGCACCCGTAATTCGCGGAGTCTTACAATACAATTGACCAAAACTTGGGCTTTGAGCCCCAAAACATGTTGTGGGGGATCCCATGCCCAACAGGCCCCCAACACAATCATCATGACTCATCCGGAGTCACTCTACTACTGTGGCGCTCTTGGCACGGAGCCCGTCCAACTATGCCTATGTTGCATGAAGCTCTACAGCACACTATTCTATCGTTTGCTGGATCTGCTCTGATGTTTCGGCCGAATGCTCACTGTCAGGGGAAAATCCCTGTCTTATGGCATGCATCACCTTCATTTGTGCAATCTTTTCTTCGATATCAGTAGTGATGAGGAAGGCCTAATCAATCCAAGGCTAGACGTGTGCTTTAAGTACTGCCTCTTTCTATCACGCAACATCCACATGTTCCTTTAATGCTTTCGCTTGTTGTAGCTTTGCCAGCCGCTGGGTTAGGGCAACTATATACGCCATTACATGCACACTATCATACTACACTTGAAGCTCCCGCGCCCCTATTTCCAGTCGTTGTATGGTGGGGTCCTCCTGTAAGGAATTGAGGACCGCAAAGGATTCTTCTAACATAGTAGTACAGGTCTGCACTGCCTGTCCTATTTCCTCCAGCCCTTTTTGGATAGTACCAGTACGATGTTCCCTAACTTCCGAGGGCGTGGATGACTACGCCTCTAATCACAATTCGGAAATCTAAAGGTTGAGGTCCAGCTGTATCCTCATTGCTTCCTCCTTTGCCTCACAGAATCCACTGGCCAATATGTGAATTCACTCCCCTACTGGTAGATCTGTCGGGATAGCCAATTCCAGGACAGTTCTATAAGCATCGTCCACTACCTGCACTAGTCCTTGAGTCTGTGCAATGAGTTCATCACGTTGCCGGCTGAGTTGTTCCATATTGATCTTTTGTTCGCTCACGAGCTATAGCACACGACCTTCTTTGGCACGGAGCTCGGCTATGACCCCATCCTATAACTGGTATAGGGTTTGTCGCAGAAGGGCAGCCAAGTTTATGCTCAACCCCTTAATCCTGCCCACCGCAGTGCGGTCAACTTCATTTGTTGCGACTAACGTGCCCTCGGGGAACACGAATGTGTTGGTCACGTGAACGCACAGCATTTGTTCGGTCTTTGATGTACCTGTTGCGGCATATGGGGTCATTGTTCCTATTTTAGGGGGTTGCACTTGTAGTCCCTATAACTACGTTCATAGCACCCCCAACACAGTTTTTTGCTCCACCATCACTTCTTGGAGCGTGTCCTTAGTGACATCGCGAACTTTTTCATCGATGTCAAAAAGATCACCTTCTGTTAGCGTGATTGGGTCAATGGACGTCTTGGATGCCTTCGTCTTCTTTCTGGGGACTGGTTTCTCAGGGACACGTAGCCATTTCAACTGTTGCGAGGTAGTTTCTGGACCAGTGCACTCTTTGTCCAAGTTGATGTCCTCAACCCCCTGTCCTGTGGATATTTCATGGCCCCTCTTAGCCTCTTTTATGGGCATTTTTGTTGTTTCTGCCGTTTGCGACATTGCTACTGCATCAGTCGTCTTCTGTTGTGCGGCTGCTTCTTGTTCCTAGCACCTCTTTTTGGCCAGCTGCGCGATGCGTAGCTTGGTGTCCTTCTTTGTTGGGTTGTGGCCTTCTCCATTCCTGCCAAGTCTGGGTGTGCCACTGTGGAGGCCATGATCCCAATGCTGTGAAGATGGCGTCATTAGTAGCAGTAAATGGAAGTTTTGTCCATTCCTTTGTTGGATCCTTCCATGCTCAGACATGAATGTTGTGCATGTCTGCTTTAAACTCTGCAAAGCTCTGCAAAGTGGCATACACTATGGGAGACAACCATGGTCTTCTATTGATCCACATCTAGATGCTCACCTCCATCAGCACCGAAAAAACCTTGACCGCGTGGATCCGCTTTGCACCCTTCGTGGCCCAGAGCGAAGCATACTTCGTGGCCTTAGGAAGGTCTTGGTCAATAGGCAGGAACTGACTATCTACTAGTAGTTCTCATGCTACCAACACAATGGATAAGAGCAACAACGAGTAGTGGAAGGTCTTACCCTGCTCTTGGGCCTCGCAGTTTATCAAAAATTCCTCAGAGAGGAACTCAACCCAGTTGAACTGGAACCCTTCCACGCACTGCTCGGCTAGTGAAACCACAGGCACTAGTAGTTCATCAGCACAGAACTTCCACATTAATTTCCAGCCAGGAGTTGGGTGGCTACGTGCACACATTTTTCCTTGATACTCTCAATTGCATAGATGCACTTCTTCTTTTGCAGCTTGTATTTGGCTTTCATGGCTTCCGCAAGAGCCAAATCACTGCTTTTACTAGCTATTTCCGCGGGGTCCCTACCCTTGCAAGGAAGCTGGGAAATCCTATGAATAAGTTTTGTTGTGATGGGAATAGGCTCCTCCAGCCATAGATACCCATCGTGCACTAGGCACAACAACTACTTGATAACAAAAATGGTGACGAGCATGCGGTGAAAGTGGGGTATCCATCGTAGATGAAGTAACCCAGTCGTCTCCACGCTGCGCAGCCATTTTCGTTGCTCCAATGTGATCACTGGCCCCTCCAATTTCTGTTGCATCAATATTTCTGGCATCAGGTACGAGAACTTCTCGTTGTCTGCAAGGTCCCAATCTTCGAACTTCAGGGTAGGCACCCGGTCGAGGGGCGGTCCTTCAAAAGTAATGTCGTCGGGGAGGAAAGGGGTCTGGAGCGCACTCTTCTTGGCCTCCAAGTCTTTGGTCGCCCTAACTTTCCCTTTCCATGGAGGGATGTACGTGGGTAACCTTGTTGCAGAAGGCATTGGTGGGACATCCTCCTCCTCATCGTCTTGCGCCTCTATTTGACAATTAGAGCTTGTAAGTCTTCCTCCTCTTCTCTGATTCAATGGTGACGGCTTTGCCTTTTTCTTGCATTGGCAATTTATCGAATTGTGGGTTTCTTGGGGATATGTGGACTGGTCCCATAGTCTGCTTATCTCTCTTTAGCCGTGGCGTCTATGGAAATTTTGGAACTTATGGTGCAACCACCGCATCTCTGGGCTCCTCATGGACCATTTTTGGCTCTGTGGGCTCACCAGTGGTATGTTCAGTGAATCGTACTCCTGTTCTGGTAGCAGTCATCGTGTTTACATGGGATATGTTCTGTCGCATACTCAAAAGTGGTAAGAGTGCTCGACGCTCAATGCTCTGTAATTGCTCAATTCTCAAACAACCAAGTGTTGTCTCGTGGTTAGCCCTAGGGGTTTTATAGCATCTTTTGAATTTAAATTCGACCATTCCCCCCACTTCAGAATCATTAATGCCTTCTTAGCAGTAGATCGTCCCAAATCTAGCTCTTAATATGTGTCTTAATTGCCCGCTATCTGCTCCTCTTTGTCTTAAATTGGACATCTTGTCATGAGAAGTGACACCAACGGTCACTTCCCAGTCTATCCATGTGGCAGCACAACCCCCTCTACGCAGGCGCGACCCTTGTGACATGCTGATCCTATGCGCAACCTCCTTAACGCGCAGCTCCCTCATAGACTCTTTTATAGTCCTGAGCTCTCTTTCAACTACTTGGAGCACTGAGACTGGGCTCCCTACGGCTAGTCAGGTGGTCGCACCACTTGTGCAAGACTTCAATTCACCTTCCAGCCTAGTCTGTGGGCACTCCTCAATTACCCTCGCGACAATCAATGCCGCGCATTCTTCCTTATGCGGTGCGCTCCCCTAGTTACTTTGTTTGGTAAGGTGTGGTCGCAACCATGCTAGCAGAGTCACAAATTCTTAGCTACAATCTTCTAATGCAATAGTATGGCTATCTGTATCTTGCCTTGTCGCTCTTAGTTTATCGACGAGACATGCTTGAACAATTTCGGTTTCCAGTTTTTTTATTTTCGTGTCCATTAACATGCTTTTCTTCCTCAGGCGTACCCAATCTTCTTCGAGGTCGTGAAGCTTAAGGTTCCCTCGCCGAATGGCTTCCTGAATCCGCATATGTTCGCCTTCACATAGCTGCATAATTCCTTCATCCTGGTCCTCGTGTACTGTCCCAACTATGTGAGCTATTGCGTGAGGATTTCTTTCCCCCAAAATTATGGTCTCAAATCTGCTCTTCAGCTTTAGAATCATCTCTGCGCTCATGTTTTTGCACATGGCCTTATAGGTCCATCGAACTGCTAGCACGCGCAGGTCCTAATTAGTTTTTCTCGTCTGGTGAACCCTGTTCAGGACTCCGCATACCTTACTGAATGCTTCCACGTGGAACATTTGTGGTACACATCGCCTTTCCTGTTGTTGTGTCTTGTTCTGATTTTTTATTCTGAGTTTGGGGTGTGCTTGTGTGGGCTGCACAGCACATGTCTGTACCCATCAATATAGGTGGGCGCAAGTTGCTCCACCCTTGTTGACCGACTCTTGTTCAAATCTGTGGGCTTCCAAACCGTAGGCACATCATCCTTTTACATCCACACCAGTCCTCAAAATTTATTTGATGTGTACCCCACCATTGTGCAGGTGTTGCGCACAGTGCCCACTTCAATGAATAGGACCGTTGTTGTTCCAGTATTGTGCTTTCAATTTTTCTCAGGAATTCATCCACCGCTATCAATCCATCATATGTCGGTAGCTCTCTTGCCTTTGTTGTCACGCAACGTAGTGATCTAACCATCATGTTGCAATCCAACGTCGTCACTTCGTGCAACCGATTCTGCCATTGCTCTACTTCTTCGTCTGAATCTAAAGTGTAGGAGATTTCGTGCTCCCACGAGATCCTTCCATCTGCCGTCGGATTCACCCAATCCTGGTCTCGTACAGTTATATTGTAACTACAATCGAGATCATCATCACTATAATCGTTGCGCACTGGTTCAGTGTAGCACACTCCTTCGGGTGGGTCCAGTGGGACTACTACACGTAATGACTTTTTCTTGAAGATCATTTTGCGCTTCTTCAGGTTGATGACTCCATTCATATCAGTGGCCCAATATGTTCCTAACAGTGCAGTCAACAATCTCTATTACTTCAAAATCCGCCTGCGCGCTCGCACCTTCAATATCAACTGTTACCCCTTACAACCTTCCCATGGGAAAAATATTTTTTTGGTTCACCATTCATAATTGAATAGGGAACAATTGTAACGTGGGCTTGCCCATGCATTCCCATGTCTGCTTTGGTAATACATTTGCATCCGAACCCAGATCTAGAATTACCTAATCCATTTCATACTCACCAATCTATGCAGTCAACCTCATTTCCCTTTCAGTGTGCAATGCATGCTTCCCCAATTTTTGTACTACGCGGCTCTCCTGACCCCATGCACCTGGTGATCAGTTCCCGTAGTCCTTTAACTTCCTTGTTGTCATGCAGCAATTTCATGCATGTCTCCAAAAAGGTAATGAGCATTGAAGGATCCATTCCTGGCTCTGGTTGATCCTTACTACCTAAAGTGGAGGCCTCCGTGAAGCTCTTCTTAGCTTCCATGAATGTATCCTTTGTGCATTCTAAGTCAAACTCAGGTTCCTTTGCAGGAGCCTTGTGAACCCACATACTTTTCTCTGGTTGCTTCCTTGTATCCTCTCCCATGGTCGTACTGCTTCTGAGCATCATGTTTACATTTGGTCCTCTTTGCGTGACTTAGACCTCATCATTTATATATTCTGAGCCGGGGGGGGTTTAGAATACCCCTTTTTCGTGCATCCTTGTGATCAACATAGGAAATTCTATCATTTCATGGTCGAATTGAGCACAATACGAACAAGATATCCTCGTTGGGTTGGTACAATCATGGGCATAGTGCCTTGGTCCTCTGCAATTGTAATAAATTAATTGTCCACAACCCTTCCTAGTCCCATTCCACCTCATCCTCGACCTCACCCCTGAAATCCAGCGCGCGCCAACCCTGCATCTGGGTCGAGGGCTCGTGTTTCGGTCTGCATCCTATAGGCAGGGGTCCAATCCATCATTAGCTTGTAACTGACGCAAGTGTGCTCATTGTGGCCTACCGACCTACAAAATTTAAAAAACAATTGTTGGGGTGTCTATGTATATTTCTACAACAAATGACAATTATCCATCGTGTGTTTCCCTCCTAGCTGACAGATCGTGCACCATAAAGCAGGTGCCACGCTCGGCCCTACCTATGCCTATGGTATCAATGGAATTGGCCCTCCTCCTACCAAGTAGTTCGCGAACACTAGACAGTGATCCTTGTCATGGCCCTAGCCCTTTCACTTTATGCACCACACTTCCTCGCGCGCCTCTGGCCATGGTACCCTATCCTGCTTCAAACTTTTCATTTCCAAAAACAGATTATGTAGTTCCACATGGATCTGTTGAACTCCCAACCCAGGGTCTTGTATCGGGGTCTCATGTAATCTTATTGCTATTTCCAACGCTTCAACCTGGGTGGAAAGTTTTTGTTGTGATAGCACCATCCTCAAGTGTGGTGTCAGAGATGCTACAAACCATGCGTGATGTTGTCCATCTGTCAACACCATATTGGCTTCGTGGATTGTACTCTTCAACCGTTGATCTAGATCCCAGGGAGTCTCTCCTGGGAGCATCGCGATTTCTTTAACCCAATGATTGATTGTGTTTCTCACTTTGGCCTGCTAAATTCCCTGTATAGTGTGTTCTGGATCTCTGTTATCCCTACGTTTGGGTGGTCGTTAGAGTGCTTGATATACCATGTTAATGTGCAATCCTGTAGTGAGCTCACCAATGTAACCTTCTTAATATTGTCATCCGTAAAACCTTGTGTTTCCCATACAGTTCTTACCATGAACCTGAATTGGTCTGAATCTTCATTCCCTACTCCTCTGAATATTGGTAGTTTGATTGCGCTCGCCATACTGAACTATGGAGGTGGTGGAGGTGGAGTGGGTGGGGATGGAGGAGAGGGAGGCGAAGTGGGTGGTAGTGTGGGTGGAAGTGGTGACCGTGGAATGCACTACCCTATCAAACTGACCGTGCTTCTTGGAGAGATTTTAGCGAACTCTTCCTCGCTCTCTCACGAGGGTGAAATTAAGGGACTTTTGTCTAATTCTTTGGTACTCTTGTAGATCTTTCCGCTCCATGTAGTCCCAAATGTTAATGTATTCGCATGACCCTTTTTTCACACAATAACATCTTAATCCAAGTATTCAAATATTTAATATACTTACCTCGCGGTCCTTTGAGAAAGCGTCATTTTTCCTTGTTGTAGCTCACGGTCATGTCTACCACAAACTCCGTGATAAATCCCCCTATGATTCAATCAAGCCAATGGTCCATAGCTCGTGTGATCTTATCTTTCGATGCTTTCAGTCTGCGCACTAATTCCAGAGTCCACACTATTGGTTTGTTGAGCCTACACCTTCCCTAACTGTCGGATAACTTCACGATCCACTCATACAGCTCAGATGGAAAGGATGCAAAGAAAATCTCGTGGATTTCCGTATACATGTGACGCTCCAATCATTTTTCCTTAGACACTTGTGGAGTCATGTTTTCCTGTGTCGCGAAATTGTTAATATTCTTGTCCAACCACTCTTCAATTTCCTTATTTATTGGGTTCCAGTGGCACGACATCAGACATCCCTTATACAGATTCCAGTCCCGACAATGGAACCATTTGTTGGCTTAGTGGGGCCTGAACCAAGTTTAGAAATGATTTAGCCATGCAAATCCCGGTACTACTGGCCCTTTCGGCAACAGTACGTGGAGTGCGGACTAAGGTCTCACCCGAAGTAGTATGGGACGGTGCTAGAACCAGGTTTCCGCACCCTGGGGATGTCTGATATGAGGTGATTGGTACGCGGTCCAACCTTCGTACTTACTGTGTTACGCACACCAGCGGGCACCCCGCGCCCTGTGATACAGTCTTCGCGCAGGTCTAGCCATAGCGTGACCCACGTTATTCACCCAAGTCTTCCTTAATTAGGCTATGTTATCTGCTTACTTAGATTATTTTCATATATAAGCATTCATACAAGTATTACCAATTGCGCGCAGTAAATAAACAAAGTAAAATTAATGCATAACATCAAAAGACGGATTCAAGAATAGATGCACAGAATAAACTTCTTTTTATTAACTTTCAATCCCAAGTACATACCTGACTCTTCCTTGTGCACTCAGCTGCAGGGGTCTGTGCACTCAGTTGTAGACTCTACTAGGCCTCTACGCACTCAGCTACAGAGCCTCTTCCCACTACTATAACCTAGTACACTTCAAATCCAACTCTAACCTCGAATCATGCCTTCGCTATTCTATCTATTCTTCTCTAGCTATATTTACACTTAGAGATTCACTCTATTTATAAAATCCCATGGTCCGCAGACCATGGGTAGGCCGACACAACTTTACATTAAATTACAATATTTTAGGGTGGACAGCCCTGTGACTCGTCCTAGACTTTGTGCTCTGCGCCTGCAATTTGCAGAGTCTTACAATACAATTGACCAAAACTTGGGCTTTGAGCCCTAAAACATGTTGTGGGGGATCCCATGCTAAACACCCAGAAAGTCCAAGCAATTTTAAATTGGTCGAATCCAAAGAACATATTTGAGGTGAGAAGCTTTCACAACCTTGCAAGTTTCTACAGGAAATTTATCAAAAGTTTTAGTCATATATGTGCACCAAGCATTGAAACGATCAAGGAAAATAATCAGCCATTTAAGTGGACAGAAGCAACATATTGAAACTTCAAATTGTTGAAAAAGAAAATCACAGAAAAACAGTTTTGGCCTTGCCAAACTTTGAAAAAAAAATTCAAGTCAAAATTGATGCTAGTGGAGTTGCAATTGGAGCAGTTTTAAGTCAAGAATAGAGACCAATAGCATATTTCAGTGAGAAATTGAATGAATCTAAGAAAAAATACCCATCTTAAGGCAAGGAGTTTTATGATATTGTGCAGCCTTTGAAAAAATGGAGGCACTATTTGTTACTAAAATAATTTATATTATATTATGATAATCATGCATTACAGTTCATAAATAATTAGCCGAAATTGAGGAAGAAGCATGCCAAGTGGGTGGAGTTTTTGCATAGTTTTACTTTTGTGATTAAGCATACAAGCGGTAAGTTGAACAAAGTCGTTGATGCTTTTAGCAGAGTGAATTTAATTGTGAAAGAATTAAAAATCGATGTTGTAGGTTTTGAAGAAATGGTTGACATGTATAAGGAAGATGCAGAATTTAAAGATATTTATGCATTTGTGCAAAATCCAACCATTCATAATAGAAGCTAGTGGTTGGATTATCTTATCCAAGGAGGTTTGTTGTTTAAAAATAACAAGTTATGTATTCCCAAATGTTATATGAGTGAAAACATAATTAAAGAAAAACACAGTGGAGGCTTATGTAGACACTTTGGATAAGACAAGACATTTTATCAGGTACATGCATTTACTACTGGCCAAAGATGCAAACTGATGCTAAGATATTTGTTGAGAAATGCAAGATTTGTCAGCATGCTAAAGGGAGAAGCCAAAATACCGGATTGTACCATCCATTGCCAATACCAAACCGACCTTGGGACACCGTTAGTATGGATTTCGTTTTGGGTTTGCCAAAAACTCAAAGGAAAAATGATTCTATCTATGTTGTTGTAGATAGATTTTAGAAAATGGCCCATTTCATTGCATGCAAGAAGACTAGTGATGCAACTCATATTGCTAATCCGTTTTTTTCAGAAATTGTAAGGCTACATGGACTGCCTATAAGTTATGTTTTGTCTAATAGGGATACAAAGTTTGTGGGGAATTTCTGGAGAACTTTATGGAAGAAACTAGGTGCAAACCTTAGTTTTAGTTCAGCCTATCATCCTCAAACGCATGGATAGACCGAAGTAGTAAATAGAAGCTTGGGAAACATATTGAGGAGCTTATTTTATCAAAATCCTAAGCAGTGGGATTTAGCACTTGCTCAAACTGAGTTTTCTTATAACAATACTCCTAACCGAAGTACTGGGATGAGTCCATTCCAGATTGTTTTTGGGATGAATCCATGAGGTGTATGTGAGCTTAGAAATCTGGGAAAATAGGAGATAAGGAGCGCAAAGGCAAAATAATTTGCAGAGCAGATGTAGAAACTATAGGAAGATGTCAAAAAGAGATTATAGGAAAGTAGTAGCAAATACAAATAGAGAGCTGATATGAAGAGGAAAGAAAAAGAATTTCAAGTGGTCGGTCTCGTCATGGTGTACCTGAGAAAAGAAAGGTTTCCAGCTAGAACTTATAATAAATTGAAAATGAAAAAGATAGGACAATGTAAAATTATGTGAAAGTTTTCAACCAATGCCTATGAGGTTGAGCTACCATAAGGGATTGGTATATCACCTATCTTCAATGTTGCAGATTTGTACCCATACAAGGAGCCAGAGGCAGAGCTACAAGATAAACTAACAAAAAAGAAGGTTGAGACCCCAAAATAGTAGGAGAAAATGCCAAAGATAGCAAAGAAGGAAGTGGAAGCCATTCTAGATAAAAGAGTAGCAAACAAGACAAGGAGCCAAACATATTATCAGTACTTAGTTAAATGGAAGGGGCAGCCAGATGAAGATGCTAGTTGGATGACAACCACAAAGTTACACAAATATCAAGTAGATCCAGAAGACATGATGGAACAATATTTTTCCTCCTTGGAAGTCTGATGCAGGAGCATGTAGACCTAGCCAGCAATGTGATAGTCTGATCACATGTTGTGGTTAACAAGGAGTGGAGAAGAAAATTGATTATTAAGTTCTTATTAGTTATTAATTATGTAAGTAGTTAGTTTGTTGTTAAAAACCTGAGAAAATTAGAAATAAATGGCAAGTTGATCCTCCCTACGAGGAGATCAAGCCAAGTAACTAAGTCATTAAGTTATATTAGGATTCTGTCTCTTAAAAAAATAGAAAATTCCTTCATTTGTGGAACGAGTTAGTTAATTAAGGATTTGTTTTCTGATTATAATTGAGAGAGAAGGTGAGAATGATAAAAAAACAGGGAGTGCAATAATGTAATGGAGCTATCGAAGGCAGTAATGAATATACTATGTTTTTCGTATGTATCAATTTTTATGTTTTAATCATAATGATAGAGTTGGTGTTTTAGTTTTACATGAAAACAGTCAATTCGTGATATAGATAGTCCAACCTTCCCTCGTACATCCTATGCCTCAGTTAATCAATGTGCAGAGACCCGATTCTGGTACGATTAACTTGACACAACTCTAGACAGTCATTGCTTTTATTAGCCACACATTTGGGAATATGAATCCGATGGCAACCCCGCAATTTTGGTCAGGAACATGTAGATCTGGCCTCTTCAATATTTAAGTACACTTACAACATACAAAATTAAGAACCATGATTGTTGAAGCATTGGATGTTTTTCACATTCATGATTTCTTAGCATGCTTGGATTGTAATAGATCCCGAATGGCATTTCCAATGTATATTATCTATCGGTAATAAGGAAAATCATATGCAAGGAACACAAAGACCCTAATTTTTGAACATACAAAATAGTTGGAACTGATCAAAATATGAAATACTAAACAAAAAATTACCATGAAATAGTGAAGTATGCCCTAACTACATTTATTATTGAAAATCCTAACCTTAGTTCTTGTCATCTCTTGGCACCTACACAATCATTTTCCATCAGCAATGAATTAATAGCTTATGTCAGTAGCTTTATGTTCAAGATTTTGTAATTGGTAACAAAAATTCTCAAATCATACATACTAGAACCTTCCAAAATGTCGATGAAAATAGAAAGCATAGAGACGCATGTAAAATTCGTCAATCGTTGTAAATTGCTTTTTCCCTCGTCTGTAAAGAGAATTGGCAATCATAAGGATATGAAATTCTAAAAAAGAAGTTACTAAACACTGAAGATTTCCTTGATAACATTTATTATTGAAAATCCTTAACCATAATTTATCTTTACCTTCATGCATGTGTATAATGGATTTTCCATCAACAGTGAATTAATATTTTATCTTGATAGATTTATGTTCAACATTTAGTACATTAATAAGTGATAGTTCACCTGTATTTTTAGAAAGCAGATGTCTATAATGAGACTTTTTGGAAGCCTTTCCGGTGGGTTTTTCCGGTCAAAATCCGGCAGCAATTTATTGGAATCCCAAGTTTGATAGCTAGTTTCTGCACAATCAAAGTGCCCCAGGGGTTTTTCAGGGTGTTGAATCCAAATATACAGTTAAAAAACCATTTTAACTGCAACAAATCAAGATTTAACCTCAATTTCATCCGCCGGATTCCGTCACCGGAATCTCCAAAAAATCGCATTATAAACAACTCCTTTTTAAAAATACACATAGTTTCTAAAAATATTAAAGAGCATGGAACTTGAGTACAGTGAGAACAAAGAACAAACTTACTAATCTAGTTTATAATGTTGGATGATAATTTCAAAAACTAGTCATCATTTCATAATGCCCCATAGTAAACCCAATTTAACATCCACGCAATATGAAGAAATTGCAGACTTGTGACCTGATCATGCATGAACTCGTTGAATCAAATGTTGAGAAGGCTTATGTTTCCCCTCAAAAGTGATTTTGGTGTCTGCGGTGTCTTCGAGCTTCTCTACGGTGTCTGCGGCTTCGAGCTTCTGCGGCTTCGAGGGTGTCTGCGGTGGCTTCGAGCTTCTCTACGGTGTCTACGGCTTCGAGCTTCTGCGGCTTCGAGCTTCTGCGGCGGCTTCGTTATGTAAGGTTTCTGCGGCTTCAAGCTTCTGCGGTGGCTTCGTTATGTAAGGTTTCTGCGGCTTCGAGCTTCCGGCTTCGAGCTTCTGCGGCGGCTTCGCGTTATGTAAGGTTTCTGCGACTTATTTGCGGCGTTGCGGTGGTGAGAAGGGTATTGCGAGTTCAATATATATACCGAAGATACCGTCGGTGTGTTCTGTTGCACCAAGCCAACACAAATCACATGACAGGTTTATTAATTCTTATTCACACTTGTTGTTTAGGGGAGATCTGGTTAGTCATGGCATCTGAAAAATAAGTTTGTTTGCACATTTTGGGTTTTTAGATCTAATTTTCTGCGGCTAGATCTAGATCTAGGCAGCTAGGTCCTAGATCTAATCTTCTGCGGCTAGATCTAGATCTAATCTCATCTTCTGCCTTATTTCTCCGCGGCTCGGTTCTACGGGCAAGTAAAATATGGCCCCCAGCTTCGCGAAAATAGCTGTTGGCTCATCTGCTTTTGGAGGGCAAGCTCCTGCCCACATCGTCAGTGAAGCCCTAGCTCCCACTATCCAGGTGGTCCAGGCCTCACTCGATGAGGCTTTGAAGTTTTCCGAAAGTGCCCTAATCTGTCGGTTCAATGGTTTTTGGCCGCGGCTCACAACTCTCCACAATTGGATCTCAGAGGTATGGAAGCCTTTCATTTCTGATGAAATTAATATCTACCCCTGTGCTAGGGGTTTCTTTATAGTAGATTTTGAAAATCCTGAAAGCAGGCAATGTATTCTAGATTCCGGCCCTTGGTTTTGGGAAAAATCAGGCCTATTCATGAAGCCATGGAACCCATCATTTGATCCCTCTACAACAGTAATAACCTCAGCACCAGTTTGGGTGAGATTGCCAAGCCTACCCTTGCATCTCTGGAATCTCTCCTCGCTAGAGGCCATTGGAAATGCAATTGGGAAATTTTACTACAGGTGCCCAGAAACAGAGGAATATGCCAGAACCACTTATGCACGCATCTGTGTGGAAATGGACTTTAGCGCAGGATTCCTAGCTGAAATAAATTTAACAAGTAAAGACTATGTGTGGAACCAGAAACTCGATTATGAAAGTGTCCTCTTCAGAGGTCGATCTTGCTTCGACACAGGCCATCTAGCCAAAAATTGCCCAAAAGCCTCCCAGAAAAATTCTGTTAGAAAAAACCACCACAAATCTACATGGTGGGAAGGAGCTCAAAAAGAACACTACACTGTCATCAAAGAAGAATACTCTACAGAAAACTCTGAATCACAAGAAAGTGGGCAAGAAATAAACAACTCTCAAGACAACCAGGGAGTAAGCTCCGCCCAACAAATCAACAGTTATGAGGATTCGAATACTGCACAAAATAAATCTTCATTTAACAGCAAAGCAGATGTCCTACACCAAACTTCTTCTTCGACTATCTTCAAAAGGACGAACATAATAGATCGCGAAGCTAAGACGCCAATGTCCCTAGAACCAGAAGAGATGAAGGAGACCCAAGATAAAGGAAGTTGGAAGACCGTAGAGAAAAAAAAGAAAGCTACAGCACCAATCTCGCCAAGAAAGACGAGGAGCCAGATAATTAAAGACTAAGAATATTATAGGTCCGATAGACCAATCTGGTCTCAGTGGATGTTAACCACCATCATCATCATCATCATCATCATCATTATTTAACTTTAGTCGTACCCTAAGAAAAGCTTTACTGAATATCACATACATCGGATAGTTGGGAAAAACGAAGTGTTGGGGGTGGAACTTTGAATAAGTGAAGAAGGTACCTATAGAAATCCTAAGATTATATACACTATAAAATTTGAATATTTCTTTTCTCATATTCTGATCTTGCTTATAAATACATAATCTACTACTGAACTGCTCAATGTTATTTACCCCTAAATAAAATTTACTAAGAAAAAATGATCACATTAAAAAGGATTAGTGAATGTGCGGAAGAAGTGTTCTATATTGAACCTCCTTTAACACAAATTTTCTTTAAACTAAAGAAATAAGTCACTTCCACTTATTGTCTTTTCCTCCAAAGAATTATTACTTCGATAAATTATATAAGTTTTATTTTTTATAATATACATAAATTATTTTTTTTGGTAATAACTTGTCACATATTCATATTACATTTTACTCTAATACATTATTTGTGTTTCTCATTTTTCAATCATTGTTTTATTTATATTCTATATCAAAGAATATTCCTTCTTCTAGATTGTATTAATTCCTTGACTTTCAAAGCAATGTTTGGAGTATCAAAATTCTAACTTAAGCCGCTACTATAATTCTATATATTTTTTTAAATTTAATCCATAGTTCTAGACACATTTAGCACTTCTCTCATACACACTTAGGTTTTTATATATATAACAATTTCTCTCTCTGCCTCTTAGTAAGGTTGTAATGTGACTATGGTCACACCAACAACATTACCCAATTCTTTATACCATAAAACAAGTTGCCTTAGGTAAATTATATCAAGCTTGTCGAATGTATGAGCTTTGAACTATTTTACATGTTCATTTGTGGAAGCATTGAATTATATTATATTTCCAAACATATTAATATGTTTCATTCTTATGGTCATCATTTCAATTTTATATTTATATATATATTATATATATATATATATATATATAATATATATAACTTTTATTTTTCGAATTTTATGTAGCAGAAAATATCTATATGCTTTTATGTATTGTTCCATGACTTGATATTGTACCTTTGCATATACACATCTATTTTTGATGTCTACACATTTACTCTAATCTACTAGATTGATGGCTACAAGGGAAGCTCTTCAAATCAATAATGATTAGGAAGTTCAGGGTTTTCACTGATTTAATAAGTACCTTGTCAATCTATGTTCATTCATTCATTTTACAATTCATTCTTGTGATGTTTCCGCTTTACATTTATTTTATTAAGTTATTTTCTGTTAGGTAACACTATGCTAGAGGAACAAGGTTTTATCTCTGCAACCATTTGTCCCTAATTCTTCTAGGTGAAGTATCATTTGCTTGATCTTACGAGGGTTTTAGAAAAGGAAACCATTCATTACACCATTACTATCAATTTTAGGTGTTGTAGTCATACAATTTTTTAAGGTTTGGATTTTATATACTAACTCTATATATGTTTTTATTTTCAATAGGTATTTGCATTTATAGTAGAGATATTACTCTCGAAATGGTTTCTATGAAATTTTTTGGGCAATCGACCATACAAAACATTTTGAAATTGTCACTTTTGCATTAATAAGTCTCTTACTCTCAACACTATTCTTCACTTTCCTGCTAAGTAACAATTCTAAAGGCAATTTCTAAAATAAAACCTTATTTATTCCTTTGTCTTCTATACAATATTCAAATTAAACTTTTTTCAGGTTTTTCATTTCTACATAATTGAAATTGTTTATAGGTTTACCTGAGTTGCATGCATTCCAAGGTTTTATACTCCTATTTTTTTTTCAAGTTTATGTACTTTAGGTAACCTACATGTATTTATAGTTACTTTCCATTTTTCTTTATTACCGTATCTCTAGTCCTGTAACAAGGGTTTCATATTTTGCAATCAATTTGACTCGGTCCTTCTAATTTTCAAGGTTAAGAGTTTTTTCAGTCCTTTATGCATTAGCTAAGCTCATTAAATCAAGTTTATTTATGAAAAGGGACTTTCTATCATTTCTCTGATATGCAAGTAGATTATTTGGAAATAGAGTTTTCTCTTTTAACCCTAAAAATTCTACAGTGATATATTAACCCCGACTTTCTCTTTGTTTTGACTTGGCTCTTCTATTTTTTATTTATAGTTCAGCTCTATCATTTTATTTTCAAATTCGTTTGCTTATAATTAGAAACTATAACTATTAGGGTTTCCAAGATATTCTTCCTGACTTCCTTGAATATTAGTCTCTATTTTTCATTCAATATGCATAACCCAGGATTAGCTTCTAATATCTATATATATGATTTATATTACTCAGATTATAAATAGATTCATACTAACTTGAAATTTTTCTTAACACAAATCTATGACGAGGTCTTCTATATTTTCCAGACTATGTTCAAGTAATTTTTCATACTATTTCTTCGACCACATTATTTTTTGTTTAACAAAATGTATGTTTCTAGCACATTCTTTAAACAGTTTTTGTTTCGATGAAGATACTTAAAGTGCCCTTCTCGCTCATGTGATAACATTGACAATCATTATTGATTCAATGTTATCATTGTAGATTCAATAATGATCTACTAAATGTTTCACGTATAACTTCTTTTCGTCTCCTCTATCACTTTCTAATTAACTAGAGCCTATACAAATTATTTTATAATTATTTTTGTATATACTTGCTTTATCTGGTTCTTGTTCTACCAACAAGTACTTGAGTTCTGCTCCACAATATTCTATACATATGTACATTTATGTATATTAATAATTTTACATATAAAATTATAAAGAAATCTTAACCTAGTACAACCATTTAAAGACTTACTTTCATGGTTTACTATTCTTTAGATGTATTGAGTAAATGACATAGTAATTCATTGCTTTTACAAAATAAGCACTTTGTATTATATATGTCTAAGTTTCTTAGGATAAACAAAATACATATAAGTAACAACAAAAACATCCTATTACTTTCCATTAGGAATTCATTCGAATAATAAAAGTTTAAAAATACCAACTTGTCAAAATGAGCTTGGAAAATTAATATTGAAGTGCTCAGCTTCTCGAAACCTTGATACTTCTCCCAAAACGTATCCTCCTTAGCATAGGTCTACAAATTACTTTTTAATTTTTCATTTTCACTTGTGGCTCATTAGTCTCTCCAATACCACGTGAGTTCCTTAGCAAGAAGACAAAAAGAACACAAATCTCATTTTATCCATCTACCACATAGTTTTGTAGTTGGCACCTACCTTCACCTCACCAACAAGTGGCAAGTAGTTACTAGATAATAAATGAGTTTTAGTTCCCACTTCCAATCACAACTTCTTGTCTTTTAGGGAAGTAATAAATTGGCCAATTCCATAACTCACAATTAATATAATAATTTAGATTAGATTTCTAGAACTTAATACTGGGTGGTTAATATACATCATCAATTTGCATTCTCGTCTCTTTTAGATGAGTGTACTCCAACATTAATTTTCTTGACCTATTTATTTATTATCAAAATCTTAATTACAAATTTAAAATCATTCTTTATGAGCAATAAAATTCGGATAATAATTTCTTCATATGTTTTTCAAATTTTAACATCAAAAAGGAAAAACATATATATACACGTTATTTTCACATGATAACCTCAAGTTAGGGGATATCACATCCTCCCCTGCTTGAATTTGACATCATCCTGGTGTCTGATTTTGCTTTCTAGAATTCATTCTAGCTTATTGAACTCAGATGGATATGCTTCTTTAAAATCATTATTAAACTCCCAAGTCTCCTATTCTGAACTAAAATGTTTCCAATGAACTTTCACTTGATCTATGTCTCTATTCCGAAGTGTGATTGCCATCTGGTATAGAATACATAGTGATTCTACCAGGAAATCTCTTTCTGGTTCCACATGTACAACATTGTGATCAATTATATGATTTGGGTCATGTACATATTTATTTAGCAAATATACATGAAATACATTATGAACTTTTATGTTTTTTGGAAGCATGAGTTGATAAGAACCTTGTTCAATTCTAGCTAAATCTTTAAAAGGTCCATAGTATCTAGGTGATAACTTGGCACAATTGGAAAAGTCTAAGTGTGCTTTTCTTTGGTTTCAATTTCAAGTAAACATGATCTCCAAAATTGAATTCCTTTTGAGCTCTTTTCAAATATTCATAACTCTTATGTCGATCTTGTGTTATTTTTAAATTTTGCTACCCTCTTTAACCACTTCTTCCATCTCCTTTAACATATCCAGTGCCAATGATAATGGATCTTTAGTATGGTCCAAACTTAGAGGTGCTTTTCATCTTCTTCCATACAATACCTTAAAGGGGATCATCTTCAAAGAAGTTTTATATCCATTATTACAAGAAAACTCAACTAAGCAGAGATAATCTTCCCACTTAGTTGTTCTATCCATAATATACATTCTTAACATATATTCTAAGATCTGATTGGTTCTTAATATTTGAAAATTGGTTTGATTATGGTAATCTATGCTAAATTTTAACTTTGTCTCCATACCCTCAAATAATACCTTCCAGAATTTTGAAGTGAATTTGGCATCATGGTATAAAATCACATTTTTGGGCATACCATGGAGTCTAAATATCTCCTTCATGAGTATTTAGGCTATATTAATAGCCTTAAAGGTAGATTTAACAAGAATAAAGTGTGCATATTTGTTGATTTTATCCACTACTATAAGGATAGGGTCATGTTTCCTCCTAGTTCTTGGTAAACCAATAATGAAATCCATGGATATTATTTTTCATTTCCATTATAGAATGTGAAAAGGTTGCAATAATCTTTGTGGGTGTTGATGGGAAGCATTCACATATTGGTAATATAAACACCAAGCCACATACTTCGTTGTCTATGTTTTCATGTTATGTCAATAAAAATATTTCCTCAACATAGTTACCAATTTTTTATACCAAGGATGACCAATGGTTGGTTTCTTATGTAATTCATTAAAACAAATATTTTTAGTTCTAAAGCATTAGGAAAATAAATTATGCTTTTTGAACAATACAAAATCATTATTATTTACTAAAAAAATCAGTTTCCTCTTTACTTAATAGTTTAGATTTCTACAATTTTCTTTTGATTTGCATGTAGTCCTCATTAAAACCTGATGTAATTTTTATCTTCTCTATCAAATATGTATACCAATTAGCTACTGAAATTGTACATATATGATTAATTTTCTTCTCAAAGCATCAATAATTTTGTTTTTCTTTCCTTTAATTTGTACAATTTCAAAATCATACTCACTAAGGACTACCAACCATCTGACTTACCTAGCATTCAAATTTGGCTGGTTGAAAATGTATTTGAGGCTAATATTATCTTCCTTTAACTGAAATTTTCTTCCTATCAAATAATGTCTCTACATGTTTATAACATGTATGATCGTTGCAAACTCTAAATCATGTGTGGCATAGTTATTTTCATGATCCTTTAGTTTCCTATACTAAAAAATCATTACATGACCTTCTTGTATTAAAATACCTCCTAAACCTTCTTTACAAGCATATGTACATATAAAAAAAAATTGTTGGGATCATCTAGTTTTATGATTGGAGTAGTTGTTAATAACTACTTTAGTTTCTCAAAAATATTCTGACACTTCTGAATCCATTTGAATTTTGTCCCCTTATTTTACAAGGAAGCAATAGGATATGCCAACTTAGAGAAACCTTTTATGAACCTTTGTTAATAATCGGTAATTTCCATAAATGACTTGACATCAGCTAGATCTTTAGGTATTGACCATTCAGTAATATCTCTAATCATTTATGAATCCACAACAATTCCTTCATTAGAAACCACATGTCCCAAATACTGGATATTCTCTTGGTAAGTTTGATTATCTCAAAGTCCCCAATTTCTCGAAGGTGGTTTCTCTTTCCTCATCGGGGTGGATAGAGGGAATCCCAATAACCATAGTCCAAGATCCTTCGACTGAAAGGAGATATTAAAAAGTGGTTAAAGGAAAACAAATCAGATAGGCAAGATAACATCAAAGAGATGGAAGAAAAAATTTCTTTAATCGAGGGACAAATGGAATCAACGTTGGTATAAGAATCAAACTTCCATAAAGAAGCAAAAATTTTTAAGACCCTTCATACAAACCTTAGAAAGGAAGAGGAGTAGTGGAGACTAAAATCTATAAATAACTGGTTGAAGGTTGCGGATAGGAACACAAAATTTTCGACAAGCAAGAAAAGTTCAGGGAATCAAAAAGCAATATAACTCAGATAAATCATGGGGGTAAACTATCAAGAAATTTTAAGAAATTAAGAGAGTCATGGTAGAGCATTATGAAAACATATATATACAAGGGACCATACATGTGATATTTCCAGTGAATAATTCTTCCTTGATTATATCCTTGTGATGGTGTTAGAGAAGTGAAATCACACTCTGATTTCCCCACCTATGGTTGGTGAAATTCAGAAGGTGATTTTCTCCTTCCCCCTTAATAAGGCACCAGGCCCAAATGGATTCTCGGCTAGATTCTATCATTCCTTCAGGGAATTTATAAAGAAGGACCTTTGTATATTGGTGATATAGTCCTTCAAACACTTCAATGTGGGGGGTGGCATAAATTCCTCTTTCCTAGATCTGATCCCAAATGAATCGAATCCCTCCTCTTTCTCTATATTTTTTCTAATATCCCTTTGGAATGTCTCCTACAAAATATTTTAGAAGTTGTTGGCCTCTTGGCTTAAACCTCTATTGCCCTCTCTGATATTTGAAAACCGAGGGGGTTTGTCCCAGGTAGGTAAATCCTTGATAATATTATCCTCATCCAAGAAGCTCTTGATTCTAGCTAGCGTAACGGTGATCAAGGGATGATCATTAAGTTGGACATGACAAACACTTTTGATCAGGTAAGACATCGGTTCTAGATAAAATTACTTAAAAAAAATGGGGTTGGATGATACTTTCATTAGATGGATTACTCTTTTCATTTCTTCCCCTTGGATTGATCTGCTAGTTAAAGGCAGGGTGGTCAGGTTCTTCAAAGCTTCGAGGGGACTTCATCAAGGGTACCCACTTTCCCCTTTCTTATATATCATCATGGCTTATGCCCTAAGGAGGAAATTGACACAAGAAAGAGAAATCCTCAACCCTTCCTGATATAAGGTACAAAGAAGGCATCAAAAGTATAAATCATGGGCAATTCACATATGACATAATTTTGATGGGCAAAGCCTCAATCACAATTGCTCGATGCTTCAAGAGAACCTTAGATAGATTCCTTAGTGCATCAGAGGGAGCCACTAATGATAGCAAAATCCACATATACAACTGGCATATCTTTAGACAAAAGGAGAAAAAAATCGAAGAAATCTTGGGATTCAAAGTAGTTCGAGAGTGGAAAGAATTCAATTATTTAGGGATCCATATATTTCTAAGAAGAGTTGCCGCTATGAATGGGAAAAAGTGAAAGATAAAATGAAAACAAAAATTGTAAATTGGGGTGGGATATGGGTCAATTATGCAGCGAGAGAAATCCTCGTAAAGTGAGTCCCATCGGCAATCCCTTTGTATCAGTTTATGACCCTACAAGCCCCTAAGAGCGTGTTGCATCAAATGGGAATGTATATAAGAAAATTCATGTGGGAAGGAGGTAGAACATAAAACAAGAAGTATCACTTAGTGAATTGGAAAATGGTCAGAGCCTCGAAACAATATGGGGGCTTGCGAATAAGGGAACACGGTTAGAAAATATGGCAATGGGAGCAAAATTGTATTGGAATATGATCACAAATCTAAATCAATGGTGGAATCTGGTGATAAGAGCCAAGTATTTAACTCAGCAAATTGATCGCAAAAGCTGTGAGGTCCATGAATTGGGCTCCCTCATCTGGAGTTTGATTAACTCCTCCAAGGATATCATCAACAATAATCTAAGAAAAATCCTATAGAATGGAGCCTCCGCCAATATTTTTTCAGATACGGTTCTGGGCTTCCAACACCTGGAATCGGATCTTTCCCTTGTGGATCTTAGAACCTTCATGAGTCAAAGTGGGGTGGAAAATTTGGACCAGATTTCTAATTAGAATGAGCAAGGAGGATGGAAGGGTTGGAAGATAGAAAATATCCCAGAGGCTCTTCTCCTCCAAACAGATAAGCTAGTCAAGAATTTAAGAGGTTATGCCCCAATAGCTCTTAGAGTGGTAGATAAGTGGGGATGGAAAAATACCAGTTACATTGTCAAAGAAGGGTATTCGCACCTACTCTTAAATAACCAATTATCAACTAAAACCTCCATTTGGGGAAAAATTTGGAAAATGAATGCTAATCCAAAAGTAAATTTTTTATGTTGGCTGCTCTTGCATAAAAAAATTATTACATCTGAAAATATTCAAAAGCAGGGCCAGATCGGCCCCTCAAGATGTTCCTTATGTGAATCCACGAAGAAATCAATTCCTCACTTCTTTATCCAATGTCAGGTGGCTAAGGAATTTTGATCAGTGGTCCTCGACCCTCTATTATGCAGAACTACTTGGCCTTTTGATCTTCTAATGTTCTTTAGATCTTTTCCCAAATGTTCTTTGGCCTCACTTCAGGCCAAAAGCAAATTAAAATAAATTTGGTCTGCTCTTCCTAAGTATGTCCGTTGGAAAATTTGGCTAGAAAGGAATAGGTCTCTATTAAAAAAGTCCCAGAAATATGTTTGGGTACTAGCCATGATGGCCCTTTCATCATCTATGGAACTACATAGACTGGAAATTGTCTAGTCAATTTAACGTCTTAAATTGCTCTACATAAATTATCAATCTATAAAGTGTGGTGCACCATATGTGCTTAGTTAACCTTTTTCTTACTTCGTTGTTTTATAGATTTTATTTTGTTTCGGGGTTTTGTTTTTGTTGATCTCCTAAAGTGTCTAATGCAAATGGAAATCCTATTCTAAGGTCTTAAGAATACTTTTAAAGGTCAAGTATGGATGTAGATTTTAAGACAAGATTTATGTCCCTAATGATAACTTCCAAAACTTAGCACTTCAAAAGATCTCAAAACATGTTATTGATGGAATTAGTACTTAAACAAAAGTGTAAGTATGCAACTACTTCAATCAAACAAAATATGAAATACTGATCATGAAATCACTGTCTCTGCTGCTTGTCTAAATATGGAAATAAAAGTTAAGCTATTGCACTCAAACAAATCAAAAACTGCAAACTAATAAAAAGTAAAATCAAATCACGACATTCATATTTTGATCCCTCGCCAATTAGTCTAGCTATGGCTTTCAGAGGTAACCATCAATGAGATGAGCAATCCAATATCTAATTGTAGAAAAGTAAACTAAAATCAAATCACAACATTCATATTTCGATCCCTCGCCAATTAGTCTAGCTATGGCTTTCGGAGGTAACCGTCAATGAAATGAGCAATCCAATATCTAATTGCAGAAAAGTAAACTAAAATCAAATCACAACATTCATATTTCGATCCCTCGCCAGTTAGTCTAGCTATGGCTTTCGGAGGTAACCGTCAACGAAATGAGCAATCTGATATCTAATTGTAGAAAAGTAAAACTAAAATCAAATCACAACATTCATATTTCGATCCCTCGCCAGTTAGTCTAGCTATGGCTTTCGGAGGTAACCATCAATGATATGAGGAATTTGATATCTAAACTAACTAACAAAGCAAATGAATAAGACTGAAATCAAAGCATAACTGAAATTGAAAAGCTAAAAAAAAACAAATTCAGCAGAGAGGCAAATCTCATGTCACTATTTGATGCAAAAACATGTAAAGAAAAAACTAATCTACAATCAACCGGTTGAACACACTTACATGAATTAAAATTGCAAGAATGGAAAATCTAAACTATCAAACTTGAAAGCAATCAAATGACATAATGAAATCAAAGCAAAATTACAAAATGAAATCTACTCTAACTTACATTCTAATGTGCTCCATGACATCTACTCCACATCTCCTTCCATGTTGAGAACATCAAAGCTTTATTCAAATTATTCAAAATTATAAAGTACAACAAAGCTCTCTAAAGCTTTCCAAAGCCATCTCACAGGCTAACAAGCTTAAGAACTAACAAGCTAAGACTTAAGAACTAACAAATGAAGGAGAGAGATCTCCTATTTATACAAAAAGATGAGAAGCCATCTCATTATTGAGAGTCCATGAATCTCTCCCTCTATCTCTAGAGTCCTAATCAAAATAGGAACTGATAAGACACATGTCTTCTTACAGTTACAATATAATTAGGAGATGTGACACATATCCTCATGATCCCATGATTCTTTCCACTCAAACTCGAATTTGGCCTTAGAATGCCACATAAGGGTCTTCTAGAAGCCTCCTTTCAACCTACACATGTCAACAATCTTAACCCACTTGTTAGGTATAAGCATATGCACATTATTTTCTAATTTTTAACCACAAATTCACTTAAAAGGCTTAGAATTAATAAAGATTGGAAAAACATAAATGTGGCCCAATTAACGAAAGTGGGATGAATGTGTTGACATAGTAGTGAAATGGAGGTGAAATGGAGGTGATATAATGGACATAATAGTGAAAATGTAATGGAAATGAATGACATTTCAAGACCCAACAGAAATGGAGCCCTCCTTATATGAGCTTGAATCCGCTTGGTTGGATCCTTGGGTTGGACCCTTGGCTCCTGAGCTCCTAGGTAGTGGTGTTCCCTCTCAGACTCAGTGGATTCTAAGATTGTCCTCAAAAGGTATGGTGGAATGTATTAGATCCTAGAATCAATAGACCCTTCAATTCGATGGAGGGTCAAGAGGAAATCCTGGGGTGGCAGGAGGGGGAGGGATTCTCATTAATCCTGAAGGAATCATCGAAGATAGATATGCTTGGGGACTTGGAAGGAAGACAAACAACCAAGAAGAAGCTTATGGTTTGTTTCTTGGTCTAACATTGGCTCAAAAGAAGGGCATTATAGAAATCCAAGTCTTAGGGGACTCCATGGTTATCATTAGGCATATGACCTATACTTCATCAACAAAAAATACCAACCTAAATCAAACTATCAAGAGATCCCAAGGGTCGATCCCCTCCTTTGATTTCGCGTCCTTTTTTCATATCCTAAGAGGGAATAATCAAGAAGTCGATAAGTAGGAAAACCAGGCCTTCCATTTTAGTGAACAAATAAGTATTGGGAACGAGGTCAAGGAAATAATTTTCATCCCCTAATTTCATTCATGAGCTTCAAGTATTGGGTTGAGGAATTAAATCTTGGTCTCGCTAAGAAGTTAGAAAGTATTACCAATTTTCATTATGCAATTTGGATTATGAAGTTAGCATATTAGTTCTCCTCCCTCCCTGATTTCCCTCACTTTTTTACCCCCCCTTAACCTCCCTCCCCCTCCCCTTTTTTCTATTTAAACCTCCCTTCCCTATCCTCCACCATTATCCCCCCTCTCTTATTGTTATCCCTTTCACCTTTTTTGCCCCCCTCCTTTCCTCTCTATTATGTTCCCCTCCCTCGATGCCTTCAATCCCCTGCACCTTGGACCTTGTCACATCGATCCATGCGGGGCCTAGCCTATCCTTGGGCCTCATGGCATGGGCTTCTTATGTTTGTCGTAGAAACGTGTCTACATTTTTCATTTGAATACTGCACTTGTTCCTGGTAGATTACACAATGTGTGTATCCAATCACCATGACTTGGATCATGGTGTAAAGGCTCGCAGATTATCTTAGGCAATAACAAGTTAATGGGGAATACGAAGAAGCAATTAATTCACTTTCTCAGAAACACTTTGGTTGCTCATGGGAGGAAGGTTTGGATGAGAATGATGGACCAAGGCCAGAGATGGGAAATAATGGCAGATTGTTTGGAATTTAAGGAGATTCATTAGGATTATAGCTCCAATAGTACCATCCCACAACACTGCGTCATCACTCAGTCTTGCATATTCTATTTAATGAATACTGGTATGATCTATTTCTATGGTTTAAGGTTATTTTCTGCTCAAGTGGCATTTGTGAAGGCCTGGCAGGTAAAGCGAGGGTCTCTGAGTATCGGTTGTTGGGCCTGGGTTGTCACGTAGGATCTCAAGGTAGTATCTTGAGGAGATAGTCGCAACATAGAAAATTCGAGTGTTGATTTTCAGTGGGCTGCCTATCTGAGTGTGACTACTAGTGTGAGGGTTACGAGTCTAAGTGCTTCTAGTATACTTTACTGGAAGGGGTTTTTGGAACAGAACCTCAAGGACACTTTAGAATTGGAGGTCAGTGGGTTCCTAAAGTGGTGGGTAACGGGTATATTGGAGTTAAGGGTGTGTGATAGTGTTAGGATATTCCGACACGTAGGAATAGTTAAGTATAACTTGGTCTAGTATAGAGTTAGGTAAAGTGTGTTTCTTTACTATGTACATTTTTTGTAACTTACAATCCGACGGTCACGATATGTAGTGATCCGACGGTTCATTCTCTCCTCAGGATTACCGACACTTGATCCGTGGCTTGACACCCGATTGGTCCATGAATTCTATTTAAAGCGCATGGAGGGTCATTTGTAGGTTAACCGTGCATGAGAGAAGCTTATGTAAATTTTCATTCTTTTATTAATAAATTGCCTGTAGTAGCCACGTTGGCGCAGGCAGTGGACTGTTTCCCTCTCTGAGGGTTTTAACCACGTCAAAATACTGGTGTATTGATCTGTGATCTGTTTGTGAGCGGTGTCCTTCTGGTGTTCTGTCTGAGGAACTTACCCTGTAAATTCCTACATGGTATCAGAGCCAGGTTGAGGGCCGCGTCCGTTGGTGATCCAAATCTGAAGCCGGTAGAACTGCATGCGGCTGTCGTTTCCTAGATCTACTGTTTCTGACTGCTTTCGGGCCGAGAGGACTGCTCTGTTGTGTTCAAAGCATCTGTTCCAGTGAGGAACCCCTTTCGTTTCACGCGAAAAGGTTTCCGGTAGCCCTATCTGCGTCATTTTTAAGATCTGGAGGTATACAGTCTTTATTTGCAGTTTTCTGTTATTTTCTCTCTGTTTATTTCAGTTTCGGTTTATTTAGCTATTTTTTTTACCGGATCTATACCTTTCATTTCTGCGTATGCTCTTTGTCCTACGACTCTGTGCGATCTGGGCAAATCAGAAACAGAAAGGAAGAATTTTTCTCATGCGTATGCTCTTTTCCCTGCACCTTAGTGTGATTTCGGAAAATCAAAAACATTGAGGAAAATATTTAGTTTCCGGGTAAAGCTAACTTTAAGCCGTAAGGCTTGTTTTTTTTGCATGTCCGTG
>APFE031273678.1:0-19227 GCA_000404065.3 Pinus taeda | reverse complement strand
ACTTGATCAATCATCCATAAACACCAACCTGCAATCCATAGACATGATCCATATGTCTAAAAATAGACTTGCGCCAAAAATAGCCTGCGGGCCCACTTAGTGAAGGCGACTCTTTTCACTAAGCTCCATCATCTTGTTGCAATCTCAACACATAGCTCAGCAAATTCATACAATTATTTATAAATTCATCCATGGTGGACCGTCTCAATCATACTTCATCAAACCCTTTTGAATTTTCATTAAAATATATTTTAGTCAAATATTTCTTTTTAAATTATTTTCTAAAAATTGTCCATGTCATATTTTTACTTATGATTCTTTTATAGCTTTATTTTCCTCCCACCATAAGGCTTCTTTGCCAATCAACTAGTATGTTTCCAACCTGGCCTTCAAATTTCTTGGATAGTTATAAACCTCAAAATAATTTTACATATTTAGAATCCGTGCCTTTGCTCCTTCTGCAAATTCTCCATCAAATTTGGAGACCTAATCTTTTTCAATTCTCCTTATAACTAAGTTTTAGTCCTTTTCTTCTTAGAAAAAAAAGTACTACTTTTATATTTATGTTCTTTTCTTTCATCAAAATCATGGGTCTTTGTTGGGATGGGGTCCCCTGGGTCAGTTTTGGGGCAAAAGCCCAAGTTTTGGTATAAAAAGATGTAAAGTTTCCACAAATTGTGGCCACGGAACACATAGCTAGTTAAGAGTAAAAAAGGGTTTTTACCCTCTTTTATGTAAACTTGAGTCAGTTTTTAAAGATCTACTCATGGTCCTTGGACCATGGGATTGTATAAATAGGTGTGTCTTAGAGAGTCTAAGGCAAAAGAGTAAGTCTTAGAGGTAATGGGTCAATAGAAGTGGAGTAATAGCACAGAGAAGTAGGGCGGATAGGGGAAGAAGGGCTCTGTAACTGAATGCATAGAGGCCTAGAGTAGTGTTCGTAGCTGAGTGCGCGGACCCCTGCAGTTGAGTGCGCAGGGAAGTTTTGAGTCTGTAAACCTTTGTTGAATATCAATAAAGAATATTTTTGTAGACATTCGTGTTTTTTATCTCTTTACTTCTATTATTTATGATTGTGATATATGATATGATGAATGTTATCTTTATGAAATAATGTTGTATTGATGCGCGAATCTATTGGACGTAGTTAATTAACTGAACACAATTAATGATAAGTGATTACATGAAGATAATAAGGCTTTCTGTTAGGTTTATCAAGTACTTAGGTATAAATAAGTAAATACCTATCTAAGGGTAATCGAAGGTGCGCGCAAATAGCTAATCAGCCTATTCAGGGTCCGCAAAAGCTAGTTGTAGACCTTCGCAGAGGTCTAGAGGCTGATTGCGGGAAGTTATGGTAATAAGACATTAGGGCTTAGAGATCTACGCGAAGGCAGATCTAGGTCACAAAAGGACATCACACTGATCTCTAGGTGCAGAAACTTGGTTCCAACATCCCCCATGCTGCTTCAGGTGAGATTTCAGTCCGTGCACTATGGATTGATGTTGAAAGGGCCAGTAGTGTAGGGATTTGTTTGGCGCAACTAACTCTGAACTTGGGTTAGGACCCCCTAAGCCAATAAATGGTTCCATTTCCGGGACCGGGATCTGTATAAAGATATGTTTGATGTCGCATCACTGGAATCCGACGAAAAAGGAAATTGAGAAGTGGTTGGTTAGGAAGATCCACGAATTCATGACACAGGAGAACATGAATCCACACCTGTCAAAAGAACAGTGGTTGGAAAGATATTTGTACACTAAGATACATGAAATTTTCTTCTGCACCTTCCCGATTGAGCTTTACAAGTGGATTGCTAAATTGGTAGACGACCAAGGAAGGTCGAGGCTTGATGGTCCAGTAATGTGGACCCCGGAGCTAGTGCAGAGATTGGAAGCTTATGAAGACAAGATCGTGCGCTTTGTTGATCACTGGCTTGACCATGTCATAGGGGGATTTTTAAGATAATTTGTGGTTGATACCTCGGTTAATTAAAACGAAGCAGAATGACGCTTCTTCAACGAACTGCAAGGTAAGTATTTGAGATATTTGAGTACTTGGATTAAGATGCTCTTGTGTGAAAAGCGGGTTATGCCATTGCCTTGATGTTTGGGTCTACACAAAGTGGATGAAGCTTTAGAAATCAAGAAAAAGCAAGTCTTGAATATAGTCCATTGATCATACCTCCTTCGAGTGACGACGAGGGAATGGTACAAGCCTCACCGCGGAGTGTTGTCTAGTTGATAAGGTAGGGTTTACCGCGAATAAATCTTCCGTCCATGCCACCTCCACCTTCACCTCCACAACATACACCTTTGCCCACATTACCACCACCACCATCACCACTCAAAATGTCTAATATGATGAAGTTGTCAGTTTTTAAGGGCTTAGGAAGTAAGGATCTAGATCAGTTTTGGTTTGTTGCGAAGGATTTGTGGACAATACAATAGATTACGGATGATAATATAAATAAGGCACAGTTGGTTACCACTTTGCAGGATTGTACGCTAACATGGTACATTAAGTACTGCACCGATAACCTGATAGCATCATTAGCAAACACTCAGACCCCTCTGAACAAGAATTCGGTAAGCCTAATTCTGAATCACAATCAGTAGTTGGATTCGAGGAAATCACAATGAGGCCCGATGAAATGCCCTGGGAATTAGATCAAGGATTGAAGTGGCAAATCTATGAAGCTAATATGAATCTCACAGATAGTTAGCACCACAAATGGTTTGTAGCCTTGATCGTGCCCCACCTAAGGGTTACTTTATTGCAGCAAAAGATAGGAACTCAGGCAGAAGCTCTGGAAATTACGATGAGATTCCATGAAACACCTATTCAAGACACTTCTTTCGGAGTTCAACATATTCACGTGGAGTTGCAGAACCTTTTCTTGGAATTTTAGAGCTTGAAAAAAGAAAAAGCGGCTCGGCTAGAGGTGCGCGAGGAAGACTGGTGCCTCAAGTGTAAGAGCAAGGGGCATGACAAAGATCACTACCCTGTCTTCGCAAATTACATCACAGGAGGGGGCCCAATGCCCCTGAGGCAGGAAGCTCCAGCAGGACCAAGTACAGGGCCCACGCTATGGTTCGCTATTTGTCAAGTGGTTGGAAAGCATGTAACCAATAATGGTCATTTGATGCAAAAGTTTGTACAGATGTCGCAACAGTTGTTTTGTAATTTCTATAAATCAGTGGGCCATGATGAGCATAACTGTTGTAGCTACAAATTGACGATGGAAAGGACACCTACGTATTGAATGCAAGTAGAAACTTGGCCTCTAGATCAAGTCATCGGGGGAGTGCACGGGGGATATCAAGGGCGAGGACAAGGCTGAGGAGGAGGGCTAGCTAGAGGTTGTGGATAGGTCATTTTCTACAATTGCAGGACGCTAGGACACTATGCACAGGAGTGTAAGAATCAGACAATCCCATCATGTCAATACTACACTTAGTTTGACCACACAATAGAGGAATGTCCTGTGCTGATAGCCAAGATGTAGGAGAAGAAGGTGCAACATCAAACCCTACATAGAACTTACAAATTATTTTGGTTGAGCCTCACGAGGAGGCTCCAATTGTGAATATTGTGTTGTGAATAGGAATAATGACTGGCGATGATAAGGGAAAACAACATGAAGAAAGTGGGTGGGTTCGCAAGCCCCCGGAGAGATAAACTGGGTTTGATCTGGAGCGCACGAAGGAGACATTTATGGAGGTAAAGAAAAGCTTCACTGAGGCATCCACCTTAGGAAGTCAGAAAAAACTCCCAGAAACCGGCATGCCTATAGAGGTCGGCCCCTCTATCCTTACCACCTTCTTGGAAACTTGTATGAAACTACTGCACAATAGTAAGGCTGTGAAAGGGCTATAGTAGTTGATAAACAAGTGTGCCAGTAAGGATAATGCTCCTGATGGACCCCACATAGTCAGAAAGATTGGTAAGCATAAGGTGAGAACAGGGTGTGAGATGAGGCTTACTGCACAAATAAGAGACTATAAGATGGACTAAGTTATTTTGGATTTGAGGTTTTACACAAACGTGTTGCTTGAGAAGACCTGGGAGAGAATGGGGAGACCTATGCTGCAATGGTCTCCGATTCAATTGAGAATGGAAAACCAATAAAATATTATCCCTATGGGATGATTGTAGGGAGTTATCATAGATATAGAAGGTGTGAGTGCGCTAGCGGATTTTGAAGTGATAGAGATCATGGATGACAACAATCCATACCCTGCACTCCTTGGAATTGATTGGGCTATTGATATGAATGGGGTCATCAATTTGAAGAAGTGAACGATGTCATTTAAAAGGAAATCGCTCCACATTGTATTGCCATTAGACCCTGCAGAAGGACTACACTATACTGAACCATTCCGTGATTATGAAGAATGTGATGATGATTTGGATCAAATCTACAAAATAACGGTGTGAGACTAGGATTGGATTAATCCAATGGATGATGGATGGATTGAATGGGACCACGAAAGCTCCTGTGCATCATATTCAGATGAAGAGTTGGAAAATTGGCAGAACAGGTTACATGAAGTTTCTACACTGCGTTGCAACATGATGACTAAATTGCTACGTTGTGTGTTTTCAGAGGTAAGAAATTTACCTTATTATGATGGTTTAACTGATGTGGATAAATTTTTGGCTGATTTTGAAAGAGAAGTCCCGAACAATCATCGCTTTCAAGCGTTGGAGTTGGTGTTGTGCGCTACGCCCACACGGTGGTGAGGTACGCACAAAGACCACTTTGATGAATGGCATGATTATAGGAGAACTATGAGGTTGCAATTTGGTTGCTCAAAAGTTTGGTTGACAAAGAAATATTATGGGAGGAATGATCCACGTGATCATTTACTAAATTAGACTAAATTTTATGGAATAGAGCCATAGCCAGAGTGGGTGCACTTATTCTATCACACTCTGGATATAATTCCTATGAACTGGTACCTGGAAACGGAGCTCCGCCATGGCACCGCAAAGTGGGATATCTTAAGAGAGAGATTCTTGATGACCTTCAGTTTTGAGGATGGATCCAAAAGCATCAATGAAGCTTTGCATGAGGTTAAAGCAACGATCTTTAGAATTCTGCAGGATCCTTTGAAATTAGTTCAACCATATTGGAGCACCCAACTATGTTATGTGCTGGAATGCTATAATATGACTACTGAAGGGGAGGATGAAGATCCTAGGAATATTAATATCCCAGAAGCAGAAGGCCACCACGAGGTTGAAGGTCCACAGATAGAAAATCCATATATCACTATGCCATTGAAAACTAGGCAAGTGAACATTGATACTAAAGCGGAGCCAAAATTTGCGAAGATCGGGGATCACTGGGATGATGCCATGGTAGATAAAGTTGATGTGTTGCTCCGGGAATATCAAGATTTGTTTCCTACAAAATTTTCGGACCTGAAAGGTATCATAGGAGACTTGGGTGTAATGAAAATCACTTTGAATCTGGATGCAAAGCCTATTAAGCAGAGGCCATATCGCCTTAATCCCAAATACAAGGAAAAGGTCTGCTTGGAGTTGGATAAGATTCTTGAGGCAAGCTTCATTGAACCAGTGGAGGAGTTCAATTGGGTGAGACCAATGGTGGTCCATGAGAAGAAACAGAAGGGGAAAATACAGATTTGCGTAGACCTTAGGAAGCTTAATGATGCCTGTGTCCATGATCCTTTTTCGACACCGTTTACTGATGAAGTACTGGATAATGTTGGAGCGCAGGAGGCCTATTCATTCATTGATGGATTTTCTGGGTACCATCATATTAAGATCGTGCCAAAAGATAGGAGCAAGACAACCTTCACGATGGAATGGGGTTGTTTCCAGTATATAGTGATGTCATTTGGAATAATCCTACCAAGTCTCCACTACCATATAGGAAAAGTTGACGAAATTATAGCTTACAGAGAAAAATATCAAGCGAGCTGGCAAAGGACTAGCCACAGAGCAGCTGGTGGAGCAAGTGAAGTAGGTAGCCACACAGAGTGTGGCTGAAGTAGCAGTTGTGTAGATGGAGTTGGGGGATCTTCGCAACAAGATGTGAAAAAACTCGGACCCGAAGGGGTTCAGAAATGAAATATATAATATTTCAGATCCACCAAAGCAAATTTTTAATGTATTTTCAGTGTTTTCGACATATTTCCAAATACAAAAGAAATCGTGAAATATGCAAGATTTCAGGTAGGCCGTGAGTAGTAAATGGTTTTGGCCAAGCTCTACCCGATCCCATACAATGGATGCCACGTGTCTAGGTTGAGGAGAGATAAAACCACCCTCATCGGGTAGTTAACTCTTGTACGAAAGAGCTACCTGAAATGGATCACAACCATTGGATCTAGAGCTCCCAGATCAATGGTGGAGATGTGATATCGCTGCAAAGGCGGACCTAATAGGGAAATATGCCATGTTTAAGGACTTTTTAACTCCGAAATGAGTAGATCTTGGCGGGATTTACAATGTTGTGGTGTTTTCTATATTAAATAGAAAACAGTCATGGTTATCAGTTGAAAGGATTTCAAAAGGCACGCAGAGCCATTCCATCACAGGGAAAAGGCTAGGAGACAAAGGCCAGAAAGCGATCATGGAGCATCACAACACAATGGGTATCGAATGCTTCATTTTCGGCGGCCCAAAACGGAAACATCATGGGCATCGACAACGTAGCTCAGCCAAAAACAACATAATCAATTGTGGGGCATCTCTGGCATGAGATAACTCCCTGCCAACGTAGCAATAGACCCGAAAGCGGTTATTCTTCTGTCAGAAGAAGAAACCTCTGAGCCATGCTTGCCCAGTCAGGGCATCAAATAGTTAAAGATATAGAGGGATAAATTAAGACCTCTCGAGCCTCAGAAGGCTCAGCATCATTGTAAAAGGCTTATAAATGGCTGAAAGTTAAATATAACAAGGGTTCAACTTCTGGAGATTGTTGATACTCTGTTCCTTCAAGCTTCTCATCTTCATTCTAGTAATATAAGCTTCTTTTTGTTATATGTTCAATGTCCATTTTCTCTTATATTCTAAGCTTGCACTTGAACAGGTTGTTCATGTTTCTTCTGTGTCTAATGCCAGATAACTGTCATCTTATCTCTACATTGATAAATTAGATTTGCAAGTTCCATTTACTTCCTGTAGCTAGCCATTCATATGTGTTTATGTATGCATCTACTGGTACAGTCAGTATTCTCCATCTATCCATTGAATATATAAACTATTGGGCATTAGTGGTCTAAAGCCTTGTATTGTTGAGGGTGTTCATGCATGTCTTGAGTGAGAATAGAGCTGAAATGGTTATCTAGATCCAAACCATCATCCATTCCAATAGTTCAGAGAAAATAATTGAATATTATATCTTACCAGGCATCTCCGAGCTACAACCTAGGAGAGTTTCTTGGAGTGATAACATAATTGGCGCTGTTATCGGGGAGAGGAGACTGAAGCTTAACTTCCCCGGGAGACAACACAGATCCAGCTTTGATGATAGACATAGTCTGGGCACCTTTTTGGTCGTAGTCATCTATCTGGTGACTCTACTGAAGAACGAACCTCTTGGTGACTCCACTTCATAGTTCTGGCTCATTTTGTGAGGCATACTCGGAGAAATCCTCAGAAGCCACAAGCTGACCCAGTATCTGATCCTGAAAAAATCATCAAAGAAAGAAAGACATTGCTGAAAGGAGCATCAGGTTTAGGTAAACCTAGACAATCTTCTATATCTCTTCAAGAAAATCCTGTAATAAAACAAATACATGTTGAGAGTATAGCATCTAATACTAGCAGTGAAGAAAAACTCTCAAAGATTCATAGATCCCCTTATTCTTTAGGTTCTCCTTTTGTTGTAAGCCCAAAGGAAACCTCACCTCCTATCCATCATACTCCTTTAGTATTGTCAGACACTCCTTAGCCCTCTATCATTCAGACTGCCAGTACTCTTATAGCCACCACAGCTATGGCAGGTCCACAAGTACCTACCAAAATGGAAAGAATCATAGCTACTAGGTATGAACCTCTAGTACTGCCCACTCCTTTGAATGCCATGCCTACTGGAGAATATCAGAAATATAGGCCTAAGTTCATTGGGACTAAAGGTGTTACAGCTAAAGAACATCTTGAGTCATTCTATAGCTATGCTGATAACCTGGACATTAGTGAAGATGATGTGTGGATGAGATTCTTTGTCCAAAGCCTTGATGGAGAGGCTAGAACATGGTTCAGAGAACTAACCCCAAGATCTATAGTAGATATTGAGGCTTTAGATGATGCATTCCTAAAGCATTGGGGGGATAAGAAGGATCTCCTCTACTACCACACTGAGTTTGGGAACTTAAAAAGGGAAAATGGTGAGTTTTTGTCTGATTTTAGTAAGAGGTTTAACCGCATGTACAACAAGATACCAGCTGAAGTAAAACCTACTACTACCTTTTCTAAACTCACCTATGCCAGTGCTTTTGATTCTAACTTCTACCTATTGTTGAGTGAGAGGCGATGTGCTACTTTGGCTGATATGTAGGATGTAGCCTTGGAAGTAGAATCAAACATCATGGATGTAGAGAAGCTCAAGGGAAATGTTGATAGAAGAAGACAGAGGGGCAAGTCTTCATCATATTCAAATCCCAAGATAGATAAAATGACCAAAATGATAGAGTCATTAACCTCTAAAATCTCCAAATTAAAGGTTGAGCAGAACCTTGGGAAAGGAAGAGTTCCTAATACATTTTCTCCTAGAAATCCAAATCCAAATCCATATAGAAGAGCTAATGAGCAGTTGCAGATTTTGCAAAGAAGCAAAGATGCCAATGAAGACTAAAGGGTGAAGACCCCTTTCCAGAATGCAGTCAAGGAAGAAGAACAATTTGAAGAATATGATGAGATCCATTGTCTGGAAGACAAAGGCAATGTCTCCTTTTTTACCTCAGCTGCCTATGAAAAGTCATTATTCAATGACCAAATCAACCAGGAATGGGATGGTGAAGCGGTTCTGCAAACTGAAGATCAGCATAGATATAATCTGAGGTTGAAGTTGAATAATGCCAAGGAAACTCCTATTCAAAGAGTTGTTTTCCTTATAGTACAACAAGCTAATAAGCAGAAGCGACCAGAAGTTGATCCCATCATCCTCAAAGCTCCAGCTCACGAGGTAAAAGGCCTTGACAAGTCTCCTTCTCCTTTCATTTCTCAATCAGAAATTCAGGAGTTAAGAATACCTATGCCTCTGATTGAACTAGTGAAGAATGAGTCCTTCAAAAGATCCATCCTCAAGGCCCTTGAGCCTAAAGCCATCCAAGCCTTCGCCGACTATGTAAATATGCAAAATGACAAACCAGTTATTATTCTCAGCCCAAGGATTGAAAATTGTGAAGACAGCTCCCCATCATTCTATGTCTCTCTGACTATTCATGATAAAACCCTTCACAACTGACTTCTGGACACTAGAGCCAGCCATGATCTAAATCCCAAGGCTATCATGGATGAGCTGGGTCTTGACATTACCAAGCCTTATCATGACCTGTTTTCTTTTGACTCTAGAAAGTGAAATGTTTGGGATTAATCAAGGACCTAGCCATCACTTTGTCTCAACTGCCCATGAAGATCATGATGATGGATATTGTGATAGCAGATGTACCCTCGAAGTTTGGCATGTTACTTTCTATAGGTTGGATCAAGAGATTAGGTGGATCATTACAAAATGATCTGTCCGACGCTATTGTCCCAGTTTTTGGAGGTGAAAATAGGAGATTGTACAGAGAGGCTCAGTTGGCTTACCTCATCAATGATGAGAAGAATCCCATTAATCATCCCATCTATGCTGTCGACACTAATTTTGGAGCTTGTATTCTTCATATTGAAGAATCCCAATTGGCCTCCACGTAGCTTAAAAAACCAGTTTTCCAGATCGCTGAGGAAGAAGGCCCACATATTTGGGACATGTTCTTTGATAGGGCTTGCTCTAAGGAAGCTGCAGGGGCAAGTGTAGTCCTTGTGTCCCCCACACAGGAATACATTCATTTATCTTTCAAATTAACCTTTTAGGTCATAAATAACATAGCAGAGTATGAAGCTTTGATGTTGGGCTTAAATGCTACCAAAGAAATGGGCATTAAAGGCTTGAAAGTGTTTGGAGATGCAGACCTCATCATTCAGCGGGTCAATAAAACTTTCCAAGTAAAGCATCCAAGGCTGAAAGAATATAGAGATGAGGTATGGAAGCTTAAGGACTCTTTTAATATTTTCAACATTTCTTACATCCCGAGAATGAAGAATCAGCTCGCTGATTCCCTTGTTGTGTCTGCTAGCATGTTTATTCCTCCTTTGCCTCCTAAATTGACGTATGAAGTTTAGGTGAAATATAGACCATCTCTGCCTAACAATGTCAAATACTAGAAATTTTTTGAAGACGATGATGAAATTAATAGGTTTCTACAAGTCATTGAGGAATTTTTTGAAACGCACATCGACCAAGAAAATGAAACCATGGAAGAATGCGACCAGTCCAAGCTAAAGGATGAGATTGGCCGAGGAAGCATTGTCCAACTGCCTAGTAACCATATACCAAAGGATTGGTGCCTCTAGAGAAGTTGTTCAATCATAACGATGTGCCTTATAAGCCTGCCAAAAAAGAAAATGAGTATGTTGTTCGTAAACATAATATAGGGAGCCCAACCCATCTGAAATACATAAATCTGTCCACTCATTTGTCTTATGCCCAGAATTTTGAGTATTGCACCCTCATGAAGCAATTTTCTGATATTTTTGCCTGGGAATATAGTGATCTTAAAACCTATAACACAGACATCATTCAGCATAAGATTCCATTGGAAAAGAACACCATCCCTTTTAAGCAGAAATTAAGACCTATCAGCCCTCTCTTATTGCCTTTGATTGAGAAAGAAATCAAGAAGTTGTTGGATGCGAAAATCATAGTTCCCCTAAGGTATTCAAAGTGGATAGCTAAACTTGTGGCAGTGAGAAAGAAAAATGGAGAAATCAGGCTTTGTGTTGACTTCAGAAATCTAAACAAATGCTCTAAACAAGATAACTACCCCCTGCCTAAGATGGAACATTTGCTGCAAAAAGTTTTAGGGGCTAGAGTCATGTCTTTCTTAGATGGATTTTTAGGTTATAATCAAATTGTTGTACATCCAGAAGATCAGGAAAACACCACCTTCACTACTCCTTGGGGCACTTTCATGTACTCCAAGATGCCTTTCGGACTGATGAATGCTGGGGCTACTTTTAAGAGGGCCATCGACATATCCTTTGTGGGAGAGAAGGACAAGTTTGTCCTTATTTACCTTGATGACATAACAGTCTTCTCCAGTAGTCACAAGGACCATTTGAAGCATTTGAAGGTGGTCTTTCTAAAGTGTAGACAGTTTGGAATTTCAGTGAACCCAAAGAAGTCACAGTTTTCTCTAGAAGAAGGAAAACTTTTGGGACATATTGTTTCGGCTGAAGGTGTGAAGATTGATCCAGCAAGGGTTCAAGCAATTCAGACATTGTCCATCCCAAGGTCAAAAAGGGACAGTCAATCCTTCCTGGGTAAGATTAACTTTGTAAGGAGGTTCATTCCAAACTTTGCAGAGCTAGTAAAGCACATCACTTCCATGCTGAAGAAAGGATCAGAAATAAAATGGACAGGAGCTGCAAGAAGATCTTTTGAAGCCATCAAACAAGCTATCATGGAAGCTCCCACTCTAATCAACCCAGTTTACACTAAAGAGTTTTGTATCTTCTCTTTTTCCTCTTATGATACACTTGCAGCAGTTCTATTGTAGAAAAATGATGAAGGCATAGAGCACCCCGTGGCCTTCTTCAGCAAAACTCTAAGGAATGCTGAACTAAGGTATGACATTATTGAAAAACAAGCTTATGCTCTCATAAAATATTTAAAGGAATTCATAATTTATATTTTGCATTCCAAAGAGGTTGCATATGTACCTTCAGGCTCAGTAAAAGATGTATTAACTCAGCTAGATATTGATGGAAAGAGAGCTAAATGGGTTGCATAATTCATAGAGTTTAACATAGAGGTGAAGCCCACTAAGCTTGTCAAAGGCCAAGGCTTCGCTAAATTTATGGCTGAGGAAAATTGCAGTTTGTTAGACATAAGTTGCATGGGTCCAAATTCAGATGATGAGCAAACAGATGAAGCAGCAGAAGAGAAAAAGCAGAATCAGTCTTTGGCTGAAAATCTAGAAACTTGTGAATGGTATTCCAACATAGTTCATTTTTTGCAGAAGCTAGAAGTCCCTCAAGGGCTTAGCTCAAGTCAAGCCTGGGCCATTAAACTCAGATCAACCAAATTCTGCATTAATAAAAATCTGCTTTATTGGAAAGACCCATCAGGAATCCTCTTGCGATGTCTAGATAAAGGACAATTTGTGGAAGTCATGCACCAGTTCCATTCTAGAATCTATGGAGGACATCATTATTGGAAAACCGCAACCCACAAAATCCTGAGAGCTAGGTATTATTGGCCTACTCTATTCTCTGATGTCTTTTCTTTTTTGAAATCTTGTGACAAATGTCAGATATTTGCATGAAGACAACAGCTAAAATCTCTGCCCTTGAAGCTAGTACATGTCAATGGTCCCTTCCAGTAGTGGGGCTTGGATTTTATAAGTGAGATCAACCCACATTCCAGTGGCCAACACAAATGGATCTTGGTAGCCACTGATTATTTCACCAAGTGGATTGAGGATATACCCACTAAGAGTGACAATCATCAAGTTGTCATAAAGTTCTTGAATGAGAATATTTTCACTAGATTTGGTTGCCCAACCAAACTAGTCACTAATAATGCAACAACATTCAAGGCAAAATAATTAGTGGACATGACTAAATCCATGGGCATTTGATTGGTGCATTCTACCTCATATTATACTCAAGGCAATGACCTGGCAGAATCATCTAAGAAGAGTCTAGTAAGGGTAATCAAAAAACTGTTAGAGGACAACAAAAAGAGCTGGGATTCCAAGTTGAAGTTTTCATTGTGGGTTGACAGAGTTACCATCAAAAAGTCCATAGGAAATTCTCCATTTAATCTAGTTTATGGCACTGATGATGTTTTCCCCATCCAACTGACTCTCCCTGTGGGAAAAGTCTTGCAAGAAGAACAAGATGAAGAGAATGACATGGTAAGGAGAATGAATAACATGGTTGAACTACAGCAGATCAGAGAGCAGATGGTTGAGAAGTCAAAAGCTCATCAGAAGAAAATCAAAGAAACTTTTGACAGAAAGGAAAAAGTGGACAATTTCCAAGTTGGTCACTGGGTTATCAAATGGGATGCATGTAAGGAAAAGAAAGGTAATCATGGTAAGTTTGACTCCTTATGGACAGGTCTGTTTGTCATCACTCAAATTCAGCAGACCAATACCTTTATTCTACACAGTCTGGAAGGAGGAGATGTTCTTGGCAGCCTAGTCAATGGGCAGTTCTTAAAACTATTTTTCATTTAAGGCTTTAAAGCCTTGGTATTGTAAATATGTTTTTTCCAGTTTTTATTTCATTGCAAAAATAGACTTCATGCCCAATGGAACACTAGGGGGAAGCTCTGATTTTGTTTTTACAAGAAAGGCATTGTTCTGTGATTCTTGAAACCTCACAGGGAGGATTTCGTCCCCAGAAGGAGCCAGTGTTAGATTTGTTGGCATTTGGCCCAAAAATGGATCCAAAACACTCCTGAAGCCTTTAAAATTTCCTTAAGATCATCCAAAGATCGAAACAATCACATGCCAAGAGCCCTTAGCCTGGCAAAAATGCACTATTGGAAGGCAGAAACACATAAAAACAGTGAAAAAACCAGGTATTGGAGGCATACACAGTCCAACGCATAGCAGCCATCAGATCTGGCCGATTAATGGCCTAGATCTAAGTGGCAAATCGCAATCGGCGCTACACAGTGGAGGACTTAAGGTTGGGTGGAGGACACCCCCGATCAACGATCTTCGATGATTGGATCGGCGGGTCTCAATCGGCGGGGACATACGCCATGTTATATGGAAAGTCTTTTGGCTTGGGTGATATGTGATTGCGATCAGATCGCATCACTATGTCACATCGGAGAAACATTAAGGGGCGGGGCCTATGCACAGGTATATGTGCGACTCGATGAGCTGGACCCGATGGAGTTCTGAATAATATTTCATAATATTTGAGGTCTGCAGGAAAGCCATTTTCAATGCATTTTTCGTTTATTTCATTATTTAACGAAATACAAAGGGAACCTTGGAGCAACGTCGATGCTATAAAACCCGGACCCGAAGGGGTTCAGAAATGAAATATGTAATATTTCATATCCACCAAAGCAAATTTTTAATGTATTTTCAGTGTTTTCGACATATTTCAAAATACAAAAGAAATCGTGAAACTAGCAAGATTTCGAGCGGGCCGTGGGCGGTAAATGGTTTTGGCCGGGCTCTGCCTGATCCCATACAAAAGCTACCACATGTCCAGGCTGAGGAGAGAGAAACCCACCCTCATCGGACGATTAACTCCCATACGAAAGAGCCGCCTGAAATGGATTACAACCGTTGGATCTAGAGCTTCCATATCAACGGTGGAGATGTGATATCACTGCAAAGGTGGACCCAATAGAGAAATATGCCATGTTTAAGGACTTTTTAAGTCCAAAATGAGCAGAGCTTGGCAGGATTTATAGTTTTGTTGCATTTTCTATTTTAAACATAAAACAGTCATGGTTATCAGTTGAAAGGATTTCAAAAGGCACGTAGAGCCATTCCATCACAGAGCAAAGGCTAGGAAACAGTGGCTAGGAGATAAAGGCCGGAAAGTGATCATGGAGCATCACAGCACGATGGGTATTAAATGCTTCATTGTTGGCAGCCTGAAACGAAAACATCATGGGCATCAACAGTGCAGCTCAACCAAAAGCAACAAAATCAATTGTGGGGCATCTCTAGCACGAGAGATCTCCCTGCCAGCACAGCAACAGACCCAAATGCGGTTACTCTTCTGTCAGAAGAAGAAACCTTCAAGCCATGCTTGCCCAGTCAGGGCATCAAATAGTTAAAGAGACAGAGGGATAGATTAAGACCTCTCGAGCCTCAGAAGGCTCAGCATCATTGTAAAAGGCCTATAAATGGCTAAAAGTTAAATGTAACAAGGTTTCAACTTCTAGAGATTGTTGATACTCTATTCCTTCAAGCTTATCATCTTCATTCTCGAAATATAAGCTTCTTTTTCTGTTATATGTTCAATGTCCATTTTCTCTTATGTTCTAAGCTTGCACTTGAACAAGTTGTTCATGTTTCTTTTGTGTCTAATGCTAGATAATTGTCATCTTATCTCTACATTGATAAATTAGATTTGCAAGTTCCATTTACTTCCTGTAGCTAGCCATTCATATGTGTTTATGTATGCATCTGCTGGTACAGTCAATATTCTCCATCTATCCATTGAATCTATAAACTATTGAGCATTAGTGGTCTAAAGCCTTGTATTGTTGAGGGTGTTCGTGCATGTCTTGAGTTAGAATAGAGCTGAAATGGTTATCTGACTTGATCCAAACCATCATCCATTCCAATAGTTTAGAGAACAATATTAAAGAGTATGTTACCAGGCATCTCTGAGCTACAACCTAGGAGAGTTTCCTGGAGTGATAACAGGTCCTTCACCACCTCTAGGTAATCCTCTTGAAGTCTTCCCATTATATTCTTCAGTCATTCTTCAAAAATTTTCTAGAAGTCCTTTGATTATCAAATAATGACATAAAGAAAATATTTTTTTTAGTTTAGGACCCATAAAAGGCCCAATGTCGTAACCTACAACTCTAGCACCACTTGTCATGAACCTCCTTTAACACATTTTTTTTAAATGAAAGGAATAAGTAAATTGTTTTAAAACATAAGTCACCTTTAATTATTCTCCTTTCCTCTAGAGGATTATTAGACTTTGATGAACTATATAACTGCTATTTTTTCTATAATAGTTAGTAAGGGTTTTTGTAATAACAACTTGTCACCTATTCATATTATATTTTCCTCTAATACAATATCTTTGTTTCTCATTTTCCCATCATAATTTAATTTATATTCTATATCAAAGAATATTCCTTATTCCATGATTGTATTAATTCCTCAACTTTAAAGGTTTGTTGTATCAAAATTCTAACTTAAGCCACTATTATCATTCTAGATTTGTTTTTTCAAATCTAATCCATAATTCTATACCCATTTAACAATTCTCTCGTACACACTGTGTTAGTGTAATTCTATTTCATATATTATTAGATTTATTATTAAAAGTGTGTTTGTTAGTTCCTAACAGACTTATGTTTATATATATAATAATTGCTCTCTCTTCCTCTTATTAAGGATGTAATGCCATTATGGACACACCAATAACATTTCCTAATTCTTTATATCATAAAACATGTTACCTTAGGTCAAGTTACTATATTGAACTTGTTGAATGTATAAGCTTTGAACTGTATTACATTTTTGTGTGTGGAAGCTTTGAACTATACTATATTTCCAAACATATTAATATGTTACATTCCTATAGTCAGTGTTTCAATGTTCTGGATTTCCAAACATGGTGTTTCTAGATTGTTCCCTGACTTGATATTGTAACTTTGCATATAAATGCCACTCATTGCATATAAATGTCGCCTCAGTGATGTCTACACATTTACTTCTTAGATATACTCAGTCAATAATTGCAAAGAAAGCTCTTCAAATAAATGTGATTAGGAAGTTTAGCGTTTTCACCAGTTTTGTGACTACCTTGTCAGCTCTCTATATGTTCATTCATTCAACAATTCATTCCTATGACATTCTCACTTTGCATCTATTTTTTTAAGTTATTTTCTATTAGGCATCACTATATGAGAGGAATAAGGTTTTATTGTTGCAACCATTTTTTCCTAATTCTTTCAAGCGAAGTATCATTTGCTTGATCTTGCGAGGTTTTTAGCAAAGGTAACCATTCATTATACCATTGTTGTTGATTTTAGGTGCTTCAATCATATAATTTATTAGGGATTGGATTTAATAGACTAACTCTCTCTGTGTGTTTTGATTTTCAATAGGTATTTGCAGTTATAGCATAGAAATCACTCTAGAAATAGTTTTTGTGAAATTTTTCGAGATGTTCGCTATACAAAACATTTTGTAATTTGTCACTGTTACATTAAGAAGTCTCTACTCTCAACACTATTCTTCACTTTCCTTCCCAATAACATTTATATGGGTAATTTCTAAAATAGAACCTTTATTTAGTCCTTGGTAGTTCATATAATCAACGGGAAACCTCCTAACTTAGTTAGTACCCTTATAATCCCTATCTAGAGTCCCTGGGTTGATAAGTCATGCACCTTACCTTGTGATGCTAGTTTTTGGAATATTTAGATTGAATGTTTTAATTTTTTCATTTCTACATAGTTAAAATTATTTACATGTTTACCTAGGCTGCATGCACTTTAGGGTTTTATACTCCTAAATTGTTGTTCAATAGCTTTATGTCCTTCGGGTAACTTGCATGCATTTATAATTACTTTCTAGTTTCCTCTATTATCGTATCTCGAGATATATTATAAGGGTTTCATAATTATTATTTCTTTTCCTATTATTATTTTATTGATTTTTCGATCAATTCACCTTGATCCTTCTAATCCTAAGGGCTATGAGCTTTTTCAACCCTTTATAGAATAGCTAATCTATTTAAATCAAGTTTATTTATGAAAGGGATTTTCTATCATTTCTATGATATGCAAGGATATGTTCTAGAAATAGGGTTTTCTATTTTTACCTTAAATATTATACAACAACAAATTAACCTTGGCTAAATTTTTGTTTCAAGATTGGCTCTACTATTCTTTTATTTTTATTTCAACTCTATCATTTTGTTTTCGAATTTGTTTTCTTACAATTACAAACCCTAACCCATAGGGTTTCCAAGGTATTCTTCCTGGCTCTCTTGAATAGGTTAAGCCTTGAATATTAGTCTCCATTATCTATACTGGATCATTATATCATTTTTCATCCATCTCAATTCATTCGGAGTGGAAAAAGTGGAGGAATCAACTCATGGGACCATTTTTACTGGCGGGACCTAGTTTGGCGAAACACTATCTGAAACATTTCAGGAGCATTTTGACGCATCAAATGAAATTTTTTTGGGATGAAAAAATTCCATTGTAGTGTGGAACCATTTCATGTTATTCTACACAGATATATTTCCAACAGTTTAAGAAGCATGTGTTGAAAATAATACTGAGAGGGGGGGTGAATCAGTATTATCTAGTTCTTTTAACAAATCTTCCTTATTCACACTTTGAATTATTTTTGCATATCAGTACCATAAAATAATGAGCAAGAAAAACAGACAGTCACATCAAAGAACACCAGATATAAGGTGGAAACCCAATGTGGGTGAAAACCACCTGCTGCAATATGTCTCTATCTTCTTTCAAATTAGAAACTCCTTTTACAATGGTCTTGTACTGGTGCAGTCCTTTACCAGTACGCAGGCTGCAACCTGCAGAGAGCTACAACTCTCTCTCGTTTTCCAGTCTCTCCTGGAAGGGAGCTACAACCCCCTACTTCTTTTCTTTCAAGGACCACTTTTCATAAATTTTCAAACTTGATCCATAAACATCAAATGATCATCAAGTACCAGTAAGTCACCCAGATAACCAGATCCACAATAACAGTAAACTAAACCCAGAACACCTTATCAACAGAAAAATCAGTCAACAAAAGATCTTAAGATAGATACGCAATTTCCTTTTCTCTGGCCTGCGTCGCTACGCACTTCACCTTCTGTGGCACCGTGCACCTCCGTAGTTGCGCCTTCTGTGGTGCCTCTGTGGCGTCTCCGCACTGCGCCTTCTGTGATGCCTCTATGGCATCTCCGCACTGCGCCTTCTGTGGCACCTCTGTGGCGTCTCCGCACTGCACCGTCTGTGGCGCCTCTGTGGCATCTCTTGTGGCGCCTTCGCACTGTGCCTTCTGTGGTGCCTCTCTGGCGTCTCTGCACTGTGCCTTCTGTGGCACCTCTGTGGCGTCTCTACACCGCGCCTTCTGTGGCGCCTCTGTGGCATCTCTGCACTGCGCCTTCTGTGGCGCGTTCGCACTGCACCTTCTGTGGCTCCTCGGCACTTCCGCAGTTGCAGCGCTCGAGAGATCACCCTTCACAGATTCACTTTCCCCTTCACTTTCATATAGATTGAGCTT
>APFE031273672.1:47777-100597 GCA_000404065.3 Pinus taeda | reverse complement strand
TCACTCAATATAATATATTACTGCTATCAAATATATACCTATAACTTTAAATAACATACACCTATAACTTTAAATAAAATGAAATTAATTTATTTCAATAAAAACAAATATTAGATAATTCCAAATATTACTGCACTTCTTTATAAGACTGTTGTTTGAGAGGGTAGTAATGATGTTTTTGTAAAAAAGTGAACAGTTAAAAATACCTTTTAGAACTTTGAAAGCCCATCACAAAAAAAGGCTTTTTAAAATTTTTCTACGTGAAACACTGTCAAAATGCCTTGTAACGGACATTTTACCCGTCAAATTTCAACCCTGATTAGGTGTCTTGTGACAATTACATTGGCTATGCTAACCTCCATACCAATTTTGAATATTACTTTCAGGATATAACGGCTGTGATATTGTCATTCTAATGTTTAGGTAGCGATTAATTTTGACCGACATACGCGGCGATAATGGACATGCAGCTCATTACCACTAACCCGTAATTACGCAGGAAAGGCATATGCAATTATATTTTTGCAAAGTATGCTTTCAAGGTTCTGACGTTTTGTTCGCCTCACATGCAGTTGTTGGCCGACCACATCTTAATACTTCACGAATAACAATAAGAAATACATAAAGAATACATGAAGACTGTCGGTGTGATAATGGGTCACACAGAAACGTGAAAAAATAAGCAGAAAATTCCGAAACGGACAGTGCTTGAAAAGAAAATCACGTGAAACAGGTATTGTCCTGCACACAATTTTAAGAATTCCTGGAAAGGTTATAGACACGAACCATCTTTAACATCGAAATTCATTTAAATAGGAAAAATATTAAATACCACGCTGCATCATGAAACTTCCCACCGAGAATCCTCATCCCCTAAACCTTTCTCTACTGCTATAAATACCAATCATCTTTAACCTTCTCACACCACCCAGTTCAGCTTCTGGAGCTCTGTACTGCCGAATAACGATGGGTATAGTTGCAGGGATGTCTTTCATTTCCAAGTTATTGCTTGTTTTTACTGCTGGCTGCATTTCCGCTGCAAATCTTTCATCTGCTTCCTACTATAAATCCCCACCTCCAAAGCCATACCCTTATAAATCGCCTCCTCCTCCATTTCACATTCCATCTCCAGTCCATTATAAGCCGCCCCCTGCACCCACACCCGTCCCCAAGCCCCCAGTAGTGGAGAAACCACCGCCCGTGCATAGTAAACCTCCTCCTAAGGCGGTACCAGTTTCTCCTCCATACAAGTACAAATCTCCACCTCCTCCTAAGCCAACTCCTGCTCCATATGGTAAGCCTCCGCTAGTTCACAAGCCCATTCCTCCTCCGTCACCACCAAAATCATGGCCAACTCTTCCTCCCAATCATAAACCTTCTCCAGTGACCAAGCCTCCGAAAGCTACTCCAGAAAAACCATACGGATACAAATCTCCTCCTCCCCCAACCCATGTTGTAAGTCCTGCTCCCCCCAAACCAGTACCCACTTTACCTCCTCCCCATCCCAAACCACCCGTCTACCCCTCGCCACCGACACACCACTACTCCTACAAGTCTCCTCCGCCGCCATATTAAACACTGGAAAGCAGTCGTGCAACACTGTTGCCGAGTGATGAGGTACGCTATTATTCATTATAGGTTTTGTTTGATTCATCTGCATGACATATAGTTTTCACGCCATTCTGTAGAATGTTAATGTAAGTCACCGTTGATTATTCCAAACAGAATTTGTAAGGTTTATTCCTGCTATTGTATATTGTTGTTGGCCTTATAATGATATATTTGATGTGTATTTATTATCTGCATTGCAGTCTTTTGGTTATCTCCCGCTTATCATATGTGTGTATTTTGTTGCAGGTAAACAAGGATGTAGGGAGACAGGAAGGAGAAGATGCATATATGACTCATTTAGCTGTAGAGGCTGTTGAGCAGCATAGAGTCCAAAGCTGGATCTCTACCTGAGTTGTGTCTTGCCCATATGAATAATGGGATTTTGCTATCCCTCTAATAAAATGTTATGCTTGTGTGAGAAAATACAATGTTATGATTGTGTGAGAAAATACATTTGAATATTTCAGCAGCTAAAAAATCTCGTATTTGGTTGATTGAACAAAACAAGTTTAGGGAATGGAATCTCACAGAGAAAACGACTAAAACAAAACAAAGTGACATATTATTCATACAACAGAAGGTTTGCATATATTTTCCAACGTGCCCCTCTTTTCCATGTTCAATCATATTCTAACAGTTACTTATTGAAACATCCATAGAATTATAATCAGGCAACTACAGGACGTTATTAAATAGACACTTCAAGATAACTTCAAAACAATTTATTATAACTGTGTGGAAACAGAAGGTAAATGAGAAAATGAAAAGCGTATAGTGTTCATATATATATTTCAGATGCTCAAAGTTAAACTCATCTTACATACAGAATGATATATATTTGAGTAACCATTATGTATGCCTATTTAAGCAGTAAACAAGTGTAAGAATAACATGTTTTAGTGCTTTCATACTATAATTGCGAAGCATGCCAAAATGCTGTAAAGAATTTGGGGGACGAGTTCGCAACGCCATGCGATGTTATTGAAAAGCCAAATATGTCACTCATCAAATTTGCAATGTGATCAATATGACCAAAATGATGGTATCAAGAAAATCAATTTACCGGTAGTGCAATGAAACCTACGGCACATGAAATTAGCTCATGGGTGTTGTAATTAAAACAATTTTCATTTCAATTTCAGTATAAAACCTAATTTATGTTCATGTTCATGGTAACATGGTAAAATAAAATAATAAAACCTAATTTATGTTCATGCTGATGGTAACATGGTAAAATATGGTAAAATAAAATAACACTGATATGTTTGTTCTATTTGTTAGGTCCTTATAATATTAGTGTAGTTTTTATATTGTTATTGATGTTCCCATGTTATGTTCCTAGTGTAGCCCCTATATTGTTGAGCCTTTATATTATTATTATTATTATGTAGGCCTTAATTATATTGTGATTCATTATACTCCTATATATACGAATGAGGTATTGTCATTTGAATCATCCAAGAATCAATAATTGTTGAGCGTTTACATTATTATTATTATTATGTAGGCTCTAATTATATTGTGATCTCTTATACTCCTATATATACAAAGGAGGTATTGTCATTTGAATCATCCAAGAAGGTTTTTGTCTCAAAGAGGCTTATTTTCAAGTAGTTGATCTATTTTTTCTTCTTTTTTGTGATTTGGTTACATAATATTTGGTGTTATAGCTTGGATCCTAGGGTTTCGTTGCTTCAAACATGCCATCTTCGCATTTTCACTATATTTTTTTTTCTTTTTTCTAAGAAGCTTCAGAAGATAAAATTTTGACCACCTCATGCCGAAATCTTGGTGAAGATCATGTCAAAATTTTAGAAGTTAGGGTTTTGTATGCTTCAAAATTTTGTCTCAAACATGTGGCTTGAGGGAAATCATCATAAATTTCAATTTGAGCGTCCAATTTGAATTTCGTAAGAAATCACTTTAAGTACACAGATTGTAGTTTCTTGGGTACCATTTTTAGGGCTTAGTACAAAAACGATGATGTGACATTCCATACGAGTTCTCTCTACTGAACGAGTCCTTAAGCATGTCATATTGAGAGATTTGACCTAACTTTATCTTGAAGAATCCAATCTTAGTCTAATTAGTGGTGTTGGAAAGTGGACATATATAGCTACCATAGGAAGAAATTTAGATATTGGGAGGCTGAAAACATTGAGAGACAATAGTGTCAAAATAGAGCTCCAAAAATCAAGAAAAAATGTGTGTATTTTTTTGAATTTGCATAACTTTTATTTGAAGAATCAGTTAGAAGTGATTCAAAGGGCCTATTAAAGTATAGATATCAGTATTTGGTTCTAATATGCCTTGCAAAAAAAAATGGATACTTTGAAAATTAACCAAAAAACTCTACTATGACACATCAAGAAGAGGAAAAATGCAACATGATACATCAAAATTACGAGACCAAGGACAAAAAATTTCGGTCTTGCAAATAGTAACCAAAAATGAATTGGAAGCAATGATGAATGTCAAGATGGATGGTTTATAATTAAAAAATAAAAAGGGACATGGGAGGTTTACAAACAAAAATGGAAGGTTTGGCAAAGTTTCTACAGAAAATGCTTCCTAATGGTCACAAAGTATTCCATGAAACTCATGATGAGAAGAAAAATAATGTGAATCATGCTTTTAGAGACTAACTTTCGGTTGAAGACTAAACACATACCGATATGAGGAAGTTTGATGGCATGGATCCAGTCACATATATACTACAGATGGAGCAATACTTTGATCTACATGATGTGCAACAAACAGAAAAGGTATGTATTGTATCTTTATACTTAAAACCCAATCAATTTGTGTGGTATTGATGGCTTTTCTCTCATATATATCTTGTAACTTGGTCAATTTTTAAAGAATAATTGATAACACATTATGAGGATACAAAAAGCAAGACCTTCTTTAGCCAATTCATAAATCTCAAACAAAAACGTTTAATGGTGGAGCACATTGAGGACTTCCAAAGATTGCATTTCAAGGTAATTGATATTCTCGAGGAGAATATGATTGATGCATTCATAGGGACTTTAAAGGATAATATCCAATGTGAGGTTTTCCTTTGGGAACCTAACTCATTGGAATATGCATTTAGGGTGGCAAGTTGAAAGAAAAATTATGGCAACAAGGAGGTCTACTAGTCACAACTATAAAGATGGAAGTGTTTCAACTCCTAGCTTCCCATAGCCTACAAGGTCGAGTCGAAATCACAACAATTGGAGGAAAAAAGAGAAAAAGGGGTTTGTTACAGTTATGATAGAAAATACACTAAAGATCATCAGTGTGTTGAGAAAAGATTATTCTATGGAGATTGTAAAGAAGATGAAGAACAAGAATAAGAAACATCAAAAGAAGAAGATATACACTATGAAGCAACCCTAGGGACTGAAAAAGAAAAAATGAATCTAACCATATCTTGTAATGCATTTCCAAGAATTACGACTCCTCAAACTCTCAAGGTAGAAGGATTTATCAAGAAGAAAAAACTAATAATTTTGATTGATTCAGGTAACACTCGTAATTTGATTTATTATAAGATAGCCAAAGATTTAAATTTCTTTATATATCCAACAATACAGTGTCAAGTGATGGCTGCAAATGTAGGAACTATAAATTTCTCAGAAAAGTGCCATAATATTATTCTAACCATGGGAGAATATGTATTGAATAGTCCAATGATTTCCATTCGAATGGGTGGTGTGGATGTTGTATTAGGTGTCTAATGGTTACAATATTTAGGACAGTAGCTTTTGAATTTAAAAAACATTTCTTGATTTTTTCAAGAAGGAAAGAAAATTGAATTAATGGGTATCAAATGGAAACCTAGGAAGATAATCATTTCTAATGGCATGACGAATCTTTTGAAGAAGAAACAATGAGGGGTAGTTGAACAATTCTGTTCACTAGATGTTCAAACATTGAAGTCATCCATTTCTCCATATCTCCAAAGAGCCCTTGACAATTATTACAAGGTATTTGAGACTCCCATTATTCGTCCACCTACTTTTGATCATGATCATGTTATTCACTTGATTCCGGAGAGTGTTCCTCCAAACACAAGACCTTATAGATATCCCTATGCTCAAAAGAGTGAAATTGAATGCATGGTTGCAAACATGCTAGAGGTGGGTATAATTCAAGCTAGCCAAAGTTTTTTCTCTTCTCCAGTAGTATTAGTGCAAAATAAGGATTGATCATGGCATATGTGTCTAGATGATAGAGAGCTCAATAAGCTCACTATTGAGGAGAAATTTCCCATTTCTATCATTGACGAATTATTGGATGAACCACAAGAAGCAATTTATCTCACCAACCTGGATCTTCGCTCATGATAGCATCAAATTAGAATAAAGAAATAAAACATTCCAAAAACAACATTTAAAATACACGAAGATCATTATGAATTTTTGGTCATGCCTTTTGGCCTTACTAATGCACCTTGCACATTTCAAGGCTTGATGAGCTTAAATTCCAAACTCTTAGAAAATTTGTGTTAATATTTTTTGATGATATACTAATCTACAACAAGTCTTGAAAATATCATGTTCAACATGTTGATAGGGTGCTCAAATTATTAGAAGACAAACAATTGTATGAAAAAACCTCCAAATATTTCTTTGGGGTACATGCAGTGGAATATTTGGGTAATATTGTATCCCATGAGGGTTTTAAGGTACACCCTAACAAAATTATAACTATAAGTAATGGAAAATCACCACATCCTTAAAGCATATTTGAGGATTTCTCAAGTTGATGCGGTATTATCACAAGTTTATTAAGAATTACGGGAAAATAATAGCACCATTGACAATATTACAAAAGAAAGATGCATTTTATGGACTCCAGAAGCAACTAAGGCCTTTTAACATCTTAAAGAGGAAATGTGTCGAGCTCCACTCTTGGCTGCACCCGACTTCAATTTATTTATTTATTGTGGAATGTGATGCCCTATGAAATGACATTGGTGATATTTTAATGTAAGAAGGAAGACAAATTGCTTTTGAAATTCATCCAATCAAGGGAAACTATTTTCACAAGCCTATTCATGAGAAGGAAATATTAACAATACTACATGTTCTAAAGAAATGACACCCTTACCTAATTGGAAGACACTTCAATGTAGAAATTTCTTGTAGATTCAAACTACTAATTGTAATATGCTAAAGAAATTTACTTGAATCTACTCTATTCATCAACAAAAACAATTAAACAATCATGAAATGACGAAGCATACAAGAGAAAGAATTCAATCAACACATAAAAGAATTATTTCCTAGGGAAAGCCAAAGCTAAAAACCAGTTCTATCTGTATATTGCATTAGTCAGAAAATATGAGAAGATCACAATGCTTTGCTTAAACCTGGGCAACCTCTGCACTATCTCTATTTGTCTCACTACTTCCTAGACAAGCCTTGGCTAATACTTAACCAATTTTTTGCTTTCCCAAGTGCTTATTTCCTTGCGTTGTTCCTCAAGGAAATAGCCCCTATTTAATTGGGAAAATCCTCAGTTACGAATTATGCATTCCCCATAGGCCTTCCTCTGACTACATGCACCATATGTACAATTCAAATGATTATACAACTGATAGTATAATGTCCTTGAACTTTGATATCAACTGCATCTTTCTCTAATCTGGTATGCATGAGTTAATTATGAGTGAATCTTGAGTTTATTGATTGAAAACTACAGGCAGAACCAAACTACACTTGAGGCAACACCACACTACACTTATGGCAGCACACTAATGGACTTCAGGCAACACCACACTATTGGGCCTCTCACTAGTTCGTCAATCAGTTGGAATTATTTTAACTCACTTTCACTTAGTTAGACTAAATTAATTAATTACAACTCAAAATAAACTCAACTAGGGCTCCTTTAATGGAGGAGACACTCTACATGACTCTAGCTAGACCCTTAACTCGAATTAACAGAACCATCTAAGTAAATTTAATTTAGTTGACTAATACAAGTTGTCATGAGATGTGGAATTACAATTTTATTCCCAATTTAATTCAAGGAAAAAATTAAATTAAGATTTTTTTTTTTTGCATTTTCAACACTCCCTCTCAACAAGAAAGGGATTATCTTCTACCCCAATACTACCTCTATGAAACTAGATTTTTCATCTTAACAATGCCTTTGCGAAAATATCTACATCTTGTTCCTCTGTAGGAATGTACTCCAGCAACTTGATTCTTCTCTGCACACAATCTCATAGATGGTGATACCAAATGTTGATATGCTTGGACTGATCATGAAAAAGTAGATTCTCATATAGTTTGATAAAACTCTTATTGTCAGAGTTAATAACTATAGGATCCATCTACCGACCAAATAACCCAACAAGGATCTTGCTCATCCAAGTAGCCTCACAAGTTTCTTAACTAAAAGCCATGTACTTTGCTTCCACTGAATTGAGTGCAACTGATCTCTCCTTCCTGTTGTACCAAGAAAATGTTGTTGACCCAATGCTGAAGATTCCCCCTGATGTTCTATTCCTGTTAGATGGACTCCCTTCCCAATTTGCATCTGTCAAGCCTTGAAGATTCACTCCCTCTGTCCATCTATACCAAATACAAAATTGATTGGAGACACTAAGGTATCTCAACACATGTTTAGTTTTCTTCCAATAGAGTTTGGTTGTCTTAACCATTGCTTGACTAAGTTAGTTAACTGAAAAATATATTTATGGTCGTGTGTTCACCAAATACATAAGTGAACCCACAAGCTTCCTAGAAATAGTAGCCTCCACTACTTCACCTGAAGTAGCATCTTCCTTCCTCCAATTACCTACTAGAAGAGTCTCCATGGATTTGCTGCTTTCCATGTGAAACTTATTTAGTATCTCATTGGCATACTTTCCTTGAGAGATAAACAGCTACCCATAAACTTGCGATACTTTTATTACCAAGAAATAATGCATGAGCCCTAGGATCTTCATCTTGAATTCTATTACATGATCCTCTTTGCAAGATTTTATCGGCTTCTCATCACCTATTAGAATCAAATCATCGACATATAATAATATAATAAAAAATTTACTTTCGACCACAATATGGTAAAAGTTTGCATGTGCTTCACTTTTGGTGAAGCCCAACCTGGTGAAATAGTTGTCAATCTTGGTGTACCAAGCTCAGGGTGCTTATTTTAGTTCATAGAACACTCGCTTGAGTCTGCACATGTGCGACTCTCTATTTAAGGTCTCAAATCCTTCTGCCTACTCAATATACACCTCTTCCTCAATCACACCATTGAGGAATGCTTTCTTCACATCCATATGATGTATCTTCCATCCCATCTGCATTGAAAGTGCCATAATAGGTTTGATTGAAGAGTACCTTGATACTAGAGCAAATGTCTCCTCATAATCAATTCCTTCCATCTAAGAGAACCCTCTGGCCATAAATATGGCCTTGTGTTTCTCCACACACATATCTGCTACTTTCTTTACCTTGTAAATCCTTCTAAAACTCACCATTAACTTATCTGTTGGTCTTGGGACTGCTTCCAAAGCATTGTTCCAGATAATGGTGTCATACTCCTCAACCATGGCATCAACCCATATTGGTTTCTACACTTCTTCCTCAAATGAGGATGGTTAAATCTCTACACTCTCGCTCATCAGAGCCATCTATCCAGTGCACCAATTTGGTGACCTCCTCTCCCTGCGTTGCTATGTAGGTTGTCCTGTATTCTCTCTAAAATCATCCATCAATCTATCAGCCTCTCAAGTGTGCTTCCTTCCATCTCTGGAAGTCTCTACATGAGTGGGTGCTTCCACTCTCTCCTCCTCTTCATGTGGCTACTCCACATCAACTTGACATTCTTCCTTAGGAGCTAAAATCTCCTCTTCTCCATGCAACTGAAGCTCCCTCTCAAGGGAACATATCATGGCCTTCTCTTCATAGAACTTCACATATCTACAAACCACTTCCATTCTGTGAGATGGAAGGTACACCCAATAGTTGTGAGGTGTATCAGTGTACCCCACAAATATTCCCAACTTAGTTGTTGGCTTTATCTTTTCCATCTATCCTTGGTAACATGACAGTAGAATGAGGAACCAAATATCTTGAAGTGTGCCACATCTAGTTTCTTAGCTAAACAATCTTCTTCTAGTGTAATCATCCCAAGAATTTGATGAGGACTTAAGTTCTACACATAAACAGTTGTGTTGTATGTTTCAACCCACAAGTGCAACAGTAGGCCCTGATCATGTAACATCTACTCTATAGCTCCCACAAAACTTTTGTTATTCCTTTCAGCCACCCCAATTTGATGTGGGTTATGGGGTGCTATTAACTCCCATTGAATTCCTTCGGATGCAAAGAAGTTCTTGAATTCATTCGACACATATTCTCCACCATTATCACTCCTGATAGATTTAACTTTCCTGCTAGTTTGTTACTCCACAAGTTCTTTAAATTCACAAAAGTTAGTGAAGATATGATCTTTCTTATGCATCAAGAAAATATAGCACTTATAAGAAAAATCATCTACAAATATTACATAATACCTGTTCTTGCCCACAAAGGTTATCGAGAATGGTCCACGCACATCTTAGTGAACTCTTTCAAGGTATATTTGGTGTACTTCCTCAATGTACACTCTTTTTATGTGCCTTTCCACTCTAGTGTACCCTTGGGAAGTCTTGTAGAAATTTGTTGCATGATCTTCAAAGCTCCATAGCACAAGTGACACAATGTTCTATGCCACAACTCACCGATGTCTCGGCTCTACAACTTCTTGCTTTTGTGCTCAAAGAAACACATTCTTCTACATCCAATTTATAGAGGTTCTTCCCCAAACCCCAAGGCTATGTGATGAAGGAAAACCTTTCCTTGCTAAATATCACATCATAGCCATGGTCCTCCAATATGGCAACTAAAGCAAAACTCTTCTTCAAACTCGTAAAATACATGACAACTTTTAATGTTAGAAGAGAACTAGAGACCCTCTGAAAGGTAAAAGTACTAATTTTAGTTGTGTTATACCTCCCATCATATCCCATTTCGATCTGCATCTAGAGGTCCTTCTCCTCCAAGTCACTGAAGATCGCTTTGTTACAAGTCATATGTAATGAGGCTCCACTATCTAGGTAACACAAATTACCCATCATTGATGTCATCATGAAAGCAATGAGGGTGAAATAAAACTCAAATTGTGAAGAAAGATCTTAACCTTCTAGTCCTCCTAAGGGATTCTTGCCAACCTTCTTGTGCATACACTTTGTGGCATAGTGTCCTTGCTTGTGACAATGAAAAAATTTAATCTTCAACATTTCCTTCTTCTTGCTTCCTTGACTGGAATCTGATTTTGAATGGGATGACTTCCCCTTCCCTTTCTTCACCTTTCTAGCAAAATTATCCTCATCATCATGCTTGGATGAGGATCCATCTCTGTTGTTCTTCCGAATCTCTTCTTGCACCAAGTTGGGCCACAGACACTCCCACTTTGGTATCTTCTCCCTCCCATTAATTAAGTCTTGGTAGCCATATCAGCTTTTGGGAAGGCATAGAATTGCTAGGCTCACCATATCGTCTTCATCAACTATAATAACGACACTTCCAAGCTCATCCTAAAATTGGGTGAACTTGGTCAAGTACTTCGGTATTGTGTTGCCTTTATCCATCTCAAGTTTTCTGAGCTTGTCCTTCAGTGCCAGCTTCCTGTGGTCACTGCTTTTTTGAAATAGTCTTCTCAAGGCCTTCTACATCATATATGGAGTCTCCTTACCATGGATGTTTGAGATGATATGATATGGAATTCCTTCTAGGATAATCCTTCTCGACTTTGCGACACATTTTCTCCACTCTGCCAGATCTTAAGCATCAGTTGTTGGAGGCTTAGGAATATCGTTATCTATGAATTCCCTAAGCTTGTTTTCTTCCAGAACTGCCTCCATCCTATCCTTCCAGGTAATACAGTTCGACCTACCCTCAAGGGCATATTCGAGTCTCAATATGTAGAACAAAATTTGACTATATTTGAAGTATGATACATAAAATTTGATTTACCTTGCAAATGACAAACTCGTATTCTACTCTTGTATAGCCATTTCAGCTCTGATACCATGCATAAATTCCTTGTAGATTCAAACTGCTAATTGTAATATGCTAAAACATTTGACTTGAAGTTACTCTACTCATCAGCAAAAATAATTAAATGATCGTAAAATCATAACGCATGACAACATAAATAATTCGATCAACAAATAACACAATGATTTCCTGGGGATATCCACAACTAAAAACCCTTGTTATCTGTATATTTCATTAGTCAGAAAATATGAGAAGATTACAATGATTTTCCCATGCCCAAGCAACCTCTGCACTATCTCTATCTATCTCACTACTTCCTAGACAAGCCTTGGCCAATACTCAAACAATTTTTTGTTTGCCCAAGTCCCTATTTCCTTACATTGTTCCTCAAGGAATTAGGCCCTAATTAATTGGAAAATTCCTCAATTGTGAATTGTGCAATCCTCATAGGGTTTCCTCTCATTGCATGCACCATATAAACAATTTAGATGATTATACAACTGATAGTAAACTATCCCTAAACTCCAAACTCAACCAGGTCTTTCTCTGATCTAACATGCATGCGTTAATTATGAGTGAATATTCAATTCATTGGTTTATCAGTGAAGGCCACACCACACTACACTTCAGGTAGCACCACAATGCACTTCAGGATGCACCACACTACTAGACCTCCCACTAGTTCCTCTATGGGTTGGAACTAGTTTAACTTACTTTAACTCAGTTAGACTTAATTAATTAATTACAACTCAAAATAAACTCAACCAGGGATCCTTTCATGTAGGAGACACTCCACATGACTCTAGTTAGACCCTCAACTCAAATTAACTGAGCCAACTAATTCAAATTAACTTATTTAACTAATACAAGTTGTCATGAGATGTGGAATTACAATTTTATTCCCAATTTAATTCAAGGACAAAATTAAATTAGGATTTTCTTGTTGCAATTTCAACATTCAAGATAAAAATAGATCACGATGGTATTAAATAATTCTTGGAAAACCAATTATCTTTATAAAAGAAACAAAAATGGGACTCAAATATGTTGGGTTATGGCTTTGAAATCACATACAAAAAAGGAAAGAAAATGTGTTTGCAGATGTAGTTTCAAGAAGGGACAGTGATGTGGAAGCATTTCTCTATGACATTTCTATTATCCAAACTAACTAGATAACTGAAGCAAGGGATGTGTAACAACCCTGGTTAAAAGTTCATGTAAAATTATATAAGGCCATGGTGGCGGGACATGTATTCCAAACTGAATGGTGGGAGAAACATCATAGTGGGTGTTGATTCAGTTTATTATGGCTAAGGAAATTGGCAAAGGAAATGGCTAAGTAATTTGAAAAGGAAAAAGGCATTTTTGGCACATTTATTTATGAAAATAAAGGAAATTAGGAGAAAAGTAAGGTAAAATGTCATAGGTTTTCTGTGAGGCGGAAATTGAAGGAAAAATAATGGAAAATGAAATTAGAGGCCTCATTCATCAAAAGGCTTCTGAAGATCATTTCGCAAGCTCTTGGTCAGTGTAACCTTTTGTTAGTTCAATTTGGGAGCTCTCTCATTATTCTCTCTCTGTCTCATACTCTTGGATACTTAGAGTTTTCTTGGAGCACTCTTAGAGGTTATGGCATACTTGGATTCTTGGAGCGAGAAGGCAAAGGAAGGGCAGGAAAGTGCAAGAGGGCATCGAGATTAGAAGCTACAATGAGTTTTGATTGTAGGTACCTAGTTTCATGTATGTCTTCTTGACTAGTTTTGGCATGCATGACACATGCATGTGGTTCCTTGGTCATGATATGTCACTAGAATGGAGGATTGTTTGGATTAACAGTGGATGGCATAACCTTGCCATTTCCTGGATAGTGATGGAGATTGTGGCTTCATTTCATTATTTTGTTTTTGGTTGGTTCTCATGTCTCGTTAGCTTGGGTTGAGTTATTAGTCTTCAAATCCTTGGCTGGACAAATGCTCTGGAAGCCCTGTAACAAATTAGGTTGATTTACTAGTCCTGGAAGCCTTGGTTAGAAAAATGCTCTGGAAGCCCTTTGTGAGTTGAGTTACTAGTCTTGGAATATTTTCTTGGACAGACGCTGTGGAAGCTCGATAAAATTTGTGGTTTACGTTACTTGTCTTAGAAGCCGTGGTTGGAACAAATTCTCTGAAAGGCTTGGATGGAGACCAATTTGATGATGGTTTTGTTATGTCTGATCGTGAGGTGGAATCACTGTTTTATGGGTTGAGGTGGATGACCTCTGGAAGCCCTTGATTAGTTTTTATTGATGTGTTCTATGGGATCCCACATTCATGCTTAGAATATTGCATGGGGGTGAATTGCTGAAGCGAAATTTGGCTTAGACATTCTATAGTTAGGTGGAATGTGGAAGTCCCATCTCTAGTTTTTATATTGCATCATTAATTAAAGGCTATTTCTCCTTGAATTTCTATGAGCATTTTGATGGATTATATGTGGTCTATATGGTTGTACTTTCATTCGTATTTCTATTTATACTATGTTGGTTATGTATGTGTTTTATGACAACATCTATGTATGGCTCTCATCATGTTTTTACTTGTAATTGAAAGATCAATGTCTCTATGACCGAATGGATGGAATGGACGTTGATGTGTTGAGGTATCAATGCTTCATGGCGAATCTTAGATAAGTATGAGACCCCTAGGCTCAGATCTATTATTTATACCTGTATTTTATATATTCGTGATATGTTTAATGAAATGCCTGTCATGGCTAGTAGGGGTCTAGTCAAGGTCCTAAACAATTATTTTCTTTTGTACTATAATTTCCATGTTATTTTATTGTTTTGAAGAGCTTCTCCAATTATGGGTAGTGACCTAGGCTCTCGACCTAAAAAAGTGGCTCAAATCTCGACGACATTGGAATTGCACTAACAAAACGAGTCTCTCGATGTTGGCAGGCAAGCTTGTGAGAGTGACTGTAGGTCCTTGAACGTTTTCATGCCTATAGCATGAGAGCGACTGGGGGTTAAGTTGTCGAAAATATCAGTGGGACTGAGGGGAAAGCTACCTGGAGTGTTAGCATGGTTCCTAGGAGTCCTGAAGCTCGTGTTCAATTTTTGTATGGTGTGTTGCCATTAGTTCCACTTCCTTAATGTGATTTAGGAGGTCGAATAATATCAAAGGGGCCTCTCGCCACATATTCACCTCAGCTGACTGGTTGCTTAGCTAGATGTAGGAGGAGGGTGTAAGAATGATATCACAACATGGTTACACTCTCCTTGGGTTGTGTGTTGGTCATGCATTCATTTCAGTTGCATGTGCGTCTTTTGTATTGTGATCCATGTGCTATGTGATTTGGCATGGTGTTGGTCATGGTTGTAGTGATGTTTCCATGTGAAGGTTGAAGGTGTTGTCATGGAGTATGCCTTCATGTGTGTATGGTTATTTATGCATTGTTATGCATGTTAGTGTTCAAATGTGATCAAGTTCACATGATGTGGTCATTGTTGTCATGCATGAGGTCATGGTTTGGGAAGTTGATATGGTCATGCATTGATGACTGGACTCTAGCTAGAATGATGCGTAAATGGTTTCGTACTCATGTGTTATATGTCTATATGCAGTTGTTATGCATGTATGGTCTTGGTTATAGTTATGCATGCATGGTAAGTTATACTTGCATTGTAAAATCATTGTATGCAATTAGGTCATCATGATGATATTAGTATGTTATGATGCTAATGTGTTGAATGAGGTAACGCAGTAGATGAATATCATCGAAGTGAAGTTGCAACATTGGACCTTGAGGCAAGAGCATGTCGTCATACAACATTGGATGTTGGGCATGCAGGTATGTAGGTTAATGGACTATTATATGCATTAGGTTTATATACATTAGGTTCATGTACATGTCTATTGATGTAATGGTTACATACATGATAGATACTAGTTTATTAGTGTAGTCATATGCACATGTGTCAGAAAGTCATGAATGATAGTAACATGTGGTTGTATGCATTGTTGTTGATTGTTTTATGTTAGTTGAATCGCTGATTATGCTATATGTGGTTGATGAATATTTTATATGTTAACTTGTAGTAAACTTGATGATTGTGTTATATGTTGTTGATGAGCATGTTATAGGTTAACTTGTTGATGTTATATGATAGTTAGCTTGATGATTAGGTTATATGTTGTTTATGAGGATGATAGATAACTTGTTGTTGTATACTCTAGTAACCTAATGATTAGGGTTATTGAATTTAAGATATTGATGTTATATGTATTGTGTTAACCTAGATTGGCCTATGCAGATGGTTATGATTACGATATTCAGGTATGAACCAACATATTTGTGATATGGTGTTGTACTAATCTAGACTGACTATGCAGATCTAATTATTATGTATGAATGATAAATGTTTACTAGTTTATGATGTGAACATGTTAGCTAGTGACTATTATAGATATCATGATCATAGTAGTGTTTGAGCAGATGTGTTGTAAAGTCATATCATGCTAACTAGATTGATTGTGCAGATAAGATAGCCTCCCCTGAGATACATTAAGGTATGAGTTTACATATGTCATATATTTGGCATTTGAATGTTTGATTATGTTGTCTAGTTGATTTATTTAACATGGTATGTTTGCAAGTTGGTTGAATGTTTGATCAATTGCATGATATGAGTATCCGTTAAAATGATATTTTTTAAGCTGGTCATACTAATACATGTGTTGAGATAGTTGATATGTACTTGAGTGTAGTAGGTGATAGTTATAGCAGTATGTCTAATGAGTATGAGTTGATTATGGATTATGACATGATTGCTAGTCTTCATAAAGGTTGATTTCAAATTAATAGATATGATTGTCTTGATATTTGGAACATGTGGTTGACATGTGTGAGAAGTTGCAGGAAACAACTTGGTAGTAGCATGAAAAGGTAATAGTTTATCTGTTTATATAACTAGCAATTGGGTGACGTGACAATATATAGTAAGACAAGATTGTAGCAGCACAAATGGTAAAGGAAAAGTTATTGGGAAAGAATTCATTTGGCTTTGTTTGGAAACCCTAATTCCAAACAAATGAGCACTTTCCATACAAGAAGTCTTCTTAACCTTGATTTTGTATGAAAGTATGTGGATATGTGCTATGTTCATGAACATGTACTTGACAGGTATATTAGCTAGTCCCTAGTGATAGGTGGATATGTAAGGGGAATTGGAATTTCTTGAGAGATGGTGTGGATGTGCACAGTTGCAAGGCAGTGTGATTAGTACAACAAGATAAGCTAACCGGTGTATTGTTATATTTATTTATACACTAACAGTTATGTGTTGATGGAAGTATGATGTAGGGGATTGCATGGAAAAGAGGCTACCATGAGATTCTTAAGAAGGATCAGGTTAAGATTTTCCTTAGAAGAACTAGGAACCATGGGGATTGAGTTATGGTGTTTGTTTTCAGTCTAGTGCTTTTTGTCTTTTGTGATTTTATTGTGCTTGATTTGAAGTTTTTTTTATCTCTAGTGCATGATCATGCCACCATGTTTGTGTTGTCGTATTGTTCTTGGTTTTCTTCTTTTTTGTTTCTTACGTTTTCCCTTTTACGTTTTGAGTCTTGGGAATTGGCTAGGAAAGAGAAAAGTTAGTGGAGCTTGGAGAGAGATGAATGAAATACAATAGGAAATGTAAGACGCGAATGATGCTTGGTGCATGAGTAAGCATAGTGGAGGTAAAAATATGACAATTGATTGGATTGGTTCGGTCCATTGGTGTAAATCGACAATGGCAGTATAGTCATGAGGAAGGTAATGAGAAAGGTGAAGTAAATAGATCTGAGGCATCAGATGCCTTGGCTATGTTGGGAATCATTGTTCTCAATATTGTGCATGGTGTGCAAAAATAAAGGGAGTTCTCTTAACCTTGACCTTCTTATATCTAGTAATTATGTTAGGACCATGATTATTTTGATATATGTATACATGTACGTATGTATGTATATCATGCCCGACAGGCTCATCATGGATCATGGTTGTTAATGCTAATGTTTATATGTATATATGTGTGTATGTATGTCATTGACTGACATGACCATGATTGTTTTATGCTAATTTTTATGTATGAATGTATCTACGTCACTATCCGAGAGGGTTGTCAAGGATCATTCTTATGGAGGTGAATTGCATGAGAAGGTTCATGGTCTCATGAGAATCAAGTGGGAAGAGTAGTCATGGAAAATATATGAGGTCAGTATCATGTGGATATGAATTGATATTGTATGCTTGTATTGTGCCTATGTTTATGTTATGATAGGTAACATTGAGGGATACATCAGCGAAATGAAAACGAGGTGATTTGCAGCATGCTAAGATAAACATGGAGGGTGGAGAGACATTGAAAGGCAAGTTGCCTGGTAGAGACAGTGTGGTTTGGATGTGTGGTACTGTGATTGTGCATAGGTTTGATATGTTGTACATGTTTCATCTGTGATGTTGTGTTTATGCATGGTTGTGTATATATATTACATGTACATTTTGTTTATGCAATGATTATGTACAAGGTGGTATAGATAGTGTTGTGTGAATGTTGCATATGCAGTGTTGGGTACAGATGGTGCTATGTACAGGTTGGATATGTAGTGTTGTGTACATATGATGTTATGTACCTATTTGATATGCAGTGCTATGTACATGTGGGGTTGCGTGTAGGTCGTACATGTGGTGCTATGTACATATGGTGTTGAGTGCATGATTGTGCAAGTGATGCTATGTGCATGTGATGTTGTGTACTTGTGGACAAGTGGGGCTATGTGCAGGTGGTGTTGTGTACATGTGGTATCGCGTAGCTGTCATGCATGCAATACTCTGTACATTTGGTATTGTGTATATAGTGTACAGGTGGCGTGGTGTACATGTGGCGTTATGTACAATTCTATAGGTGGTATCATGTACATGTGATGTTGTGCAGGTTGTGCTTCGTACAAGTGGTACTGTGTAAGTGTTGTATAGTGGTACTGGTGTACATATGTTGTTGTGTGCATGTCATACATGATGTGTGTTGGGTGTGGTTTTACACCCATTCTCTGCACCTTCTTTCCCATTTTTTGACCTTTATGTCCTTCAGACTTGTGCCCTTATGATGAAATTCCTTGTTTTCTTAACTTTCTCATCCATTTTACTGTCATGTTACTTTACTGTATTTTACCGAATAAATGCGAGCCTTTATTTTTTTTTAGGCTAAGTGAACGAGCATTGACGAAGCATGTCAGGAAGTTTATATTTTTTAGGTGTTGGCTCATGGAAGCAGACAGGAAGCATGAATTAACTACAGGAAAGGGTAGAACAGTTATTTGTTGCACCGTGAGCATTGTTACATATCGCTGCTACATACTAGGTGCTCTTACAGGTGGCTTCTGTTACATGTTGCTGCTACACATCAGTGCTGTTACAGGTTGTTGTTACACATCGGGTTCTGCTACACCTTGCTTGGGTCCACCATTACACCAATAGCGTGGTCTTCAGTTATGCCACGTCAGCCCGAACCATCATTTTCTGAATATTGTTGCACCGAAGCTGGAAGTGTGGGTACTATTCCACATAAAAACTGTCAGTAGTAGATTGTGTATTTTTGAGGCAACAAGATTCAAGAAGTTGTAACTAATGTATATTTATTTAGCAGTAGGTTGCAACTTCTTTATTTCTTTATCAGCATGGCTGATCTATTTTCTAATTTTCGAGATGTAATAGTTATAAAAGACTCAACTTTTTATGTATAAAACACAAGGATATAGAAGAGTAATGTTACTCTGTTATTGTAATTCCCGAACTAATTTTAATATCAATTGGCACGGTGATGTTGTTATTGCTTCTCAATTGATTTGTTAATCACTTTTTGTGTCTTCCTGCACCTTGTTGAGGAGGAAGGGCCCTCCTCCTTGGCAGGGATTGTAGTGACTAGGTAGTGTACATTTCAGTTCATTTCATTGACTTATAGCTTCTCATTGTTGTTCATGGATTGCATTTGCTATTGTTTATATTTATCTTATTCTATTACATAGAGTTAAACAACAGAAGAATAGTAACCAACTAGAATAGATGTTAGCTCTAGGTGTAACACGCCTTGATTTCAATAGCTAGAAGTTTTGATTTAATTTTGTGTATTGTTTCTTTATATATGCATACATGATTGATTCAGTAATTTAGATTTGTAACATATTTTACATTTTCTTGACAACCTCTTATGCTTGGCTAGAGTGTATCGACATAGATAGTGAAAACTCCATTGAATTAGCAAGACCTACCATGGGTTGATAATTAATGTTGCAGTTTGAGTCAATTAATTTTGATAAAACAACACTCCATTTTGGCGCCATTGCTGGGCATGGAAAGTTGACGGTACAGTCATCCAAGTTGCTTGTTTAATATAGAGTGCTCCTAGTCCACAATTGTTGGACGGTAAGACGAGAGGTAAGAACCTGTGCGTCGCTTTAACATACCTGGGCAGGCTCACCATTGTGATCACGTGGACACTCATGACATTTTGATGCTTTGATTAGCATGCCTTCAGCTCTTCAGTTGCAGGGCGGTAAGATGAGAAGTAAGAACCTGCACATTGCTCTAACATTCCTGGGCAGGCTCACCACTGTTGAAGGCTGAGATACTTAGAATTTGATTTGATACACATAGGGTCCATGTGTGTACTTTTTAGGACTTACAAAGATACTAAAATCACCCCCACTCTAATAAGTCACAAGAACAATGAGTCGTAAAAAGGAAACGAAGGGTGAATATTTGGGAAGGAAGACATTTATCCAGAAATTAATCTCCAAGGCATAAAAAGAACAGTCTAGCTCTCAAAGTATGCAAGGAAGATAGGGCTACAAAAGGCTATTACTCCCATAGTGAAAGAAGAAACCTCCAATCCCTCCATCTTGGGACCATATCATTTTAAGGCCAACACTCATACCTTCAAGATTAAGGATTTGATTCATGAGAAGGAAGGTGAAGTGAGTAGCTAGAATTTGAGGACCGAGAGCCAAGGGGAAACCGATGGGGAAGATCAGACACCTGAGAAGGAGAAGCACTTAGAGACTTCTCAATATCCTGATACAAGTAGCGTGGTGAAACATCGAACTCCAAGAGTATTTGAGGCATTGATTACGTTTACAGGGCCATCACAAACATAGCTGGAAGAACGCCCGCTATAGGAATGATAAGAATAATTAATCATGGGGGACAACAATGATAACAATGCTAAAACAAACACCACCACTACCAGTTTTGAATTCCCAATTGGGAATCTCAAGGGAGAAGCTCCCATGAAGAATATTCCTTTATCATCCTTACCATCCCTTCAGGGGATGACTATGGAAGACCCAGATACATTTCTATTTTAGTTTGATGTCTTGTGTAGAAGTTATGATTATATAACAGATGCTCAAAAGTTAAAAATATTTCCTGCTACCTTAAAAGGAGCAGCCTTGAGATGGTTTATGGGATCAGGCCCCGCTTCCATTTCAACATGGAATGATATTAAGGAGATGTTCTTGTCAAAGTACCAAGACTCTTGTAAAACCAGGGACTTGAGGGAAGAGATATTTAAAATGACACAAAAGGAGGAAGAAATCCTAGAAGATTATGTGGAACGATTCCACTACAATTTGTAGAGGTCAAAACACAGTGAGTTAGACCCGAAATACTCAAGATTATATTCATCAGAGGAATGAGGGACAATTTCCTTGATACCTTGAACCTATTAGCAAGCGAGATATATCACAAGGGCCATTTGCAGAGATTATCAAGCTATTCCTACGATGCTCTTGAGGATCATCTAGAGGAAGAAGTATGATTTGGGATGCCTCTGTTCGCATACAAAAATCTACAGGCGGAGGAGTAACCAGAGCGGAGATCAGAAATTTGTTCAAAAATTTCAAGACCGATATCCTTAGTACTCTCTCAGCCCAGATAACAACAACACAAATCAAAAATCCACAACCAGAAGTTGATACACCCCTCCCTGTGTTATGTTCGACTTGTCGGAAGAAACATCCTTACAAGGAATGCGAACTGAACAACATCAGCCTCTACAACATCTGTGAGCTGGAACATTCAACATAGAAGTGTTTGGAGCTTCCTAGAATAAAGGCAGAACTTAGAGAATCAGGTGAAGAGGTGCATTCCTCTTACTTCATTGCACCACAGAGGCCATGGCAACCACAACCTCCACGTATGTCTCAAGACTTTTCCTCTTTCAATTCATGGAACAATGCATATAATAATCAATCATATCCAGGACATTATTCTTCCCCTCTTTCAACTCAGTTCCCTTCGCCCTAGAACAAACAATCTCCATATCCTCCTGTCCAATATCCTTAACCCCAACCATACGCGTGGAACTAGAACTGGAGAGGAAATGCCTAGAATTTAGCTTTTCTTGCACCACCCATGTAGCAACAGCTACAATTACCTCCTTTCCAAGATTCTGCTCCTCTGCCACCTGTACAACCTTAACTACCTGTGCAACCTAACCCAAACCCAAATAATAAAGTAGCTCAGGGCATAGAGGCTCCTACGACCTTCTAGAGTTACCTTATTACCCCCGTGGAGTTTAATGAAATACAATTACGATCGAGAATGGTAATTAACACCAGTCACTCCACTATCATTATGAAGGAAGACTGTGAACCATCAAGGGGAGAAGTCAGATACTCTGAGGAAGTTATTGCACCTACAACAACTGATATAGAGGAAGTTGTTACATCTGTAATAGCCAACCCGAGAATAATTTTTACATCTATAACAACTACTTCAAAGAAGGCTGATACACCTATAACACCAGATTCAACTGTTGTTACGCAGGAACCCCCATATCCTTAGAGACTGGTTGAACGTAGGAAGACTTCCCAGCCTGAATCTGATTTCCTTAGGGAGTTGTAAAATCTATATGTATGAATCCCTTTGCTGCAATCCCTTAAGGAAGTACCTATCTATGCCAAGACAGTGAGAGATTTGTGCATCAAGAAACTTGCAAGAAAGCCTACAGACCCTGCCACCATACATTTTATGGGAGAGTTATCTGAATTAATGTCTGCTCAATCTCTCCTTACCAAGCATAATGATCCAAGAAAGCCTACAGTCATTGTCTACATTAATGATCAACCCATAGCCAATAGATTAATTGATCTTGGGGTTGCCATTAATGGAATGACGAAAGATCTCTTCATCGCTCTCAAGCTACAAGGACTTAGACACACCCCTATTGTGTTGGAATTCATAGATAAGTCCCTTGTTAAACCCGAAGGAATATTAGAAGATATAGTGATTATGGTAGCTTCCTGGAGATACTTGATTGGTTTCATTATTTTACAACCCAAATCCAATTTGGGGGGGCATCCTTTGATCATAGGGAGACCTTGGCCAGCCACTGCAGATGCATTTATAGGTTATAGGGAGGGATCCATGGTGATCTCGGATGGCCAGGCAACCCAAAACCTTAATATTTACCCCCCAGAACCAAATGTGGATGTGTACAACCCTTGGTGGGATGAGTTTGAGCCTGAGTCAGAGCTTTCCCTACCACTCCTCACTCTGGGGAAAGCCCAGTATTTTAAAGATGAAATAGAAGACGATGCTATTAATGGTTTTATTAGTAATTCCTTGTCTGTTGCTTCTGTTGAAAATGAAAATGAGGAGAAAGAGGTGGAAGATATAGATTTTGAAAAAATGAGGACAACTCCGACTGTTGCTAGTAGCGTAATTGAGATTGAGGCTAGTGAGATTTTGAATGCTAACCCTAATTTGACTGCTGAGTAGAATCAATGATTGTTACAATTATTGAAGAAGTAGAAAAAGGAATTTTTATGGGAATATAAGGATATGAAAGGGATCCACCCTAACCTATGCACTCACAGTATTTATTTGAAAGATGGCTACAAACCAGTCAGACAACCACAACACCGCATGAACCCTGCACTGAAGGAAGTGGTGAAAGAGGAACTACAAAAGATCCTGACTACTAATTTTATTTATCCAATATTTGACAGTCAGTGGGTGTCACCGCTTGTCATCGTTCCTAAATAGAATGGCAAGTGGAGGGTCCATTTTTACTATAGAGAACTAAATAAGGCCACTCAGAAGGACCATTTTCCATTACCATTTATAGATCAGGTCCTTGATACTCTCTATAGAAAGAAATTCTTTTCATTTTTGGATGCATTTATTGGCTACAATAAGATACAGATCACCCCGGAAGACCAGGATAAAACAACCTTTACTTGTCCTTGGGGAACCTATGCATACAAAGTGCTACCTTTTGGGCTCTGTAATGCACCAACAACCTTTCAAAGGGCAATTATGGGAATTGTCTCCAACTTATTGAATGAATGTCTGGAAATCTTCATGGACGATTTCACACCTTATGGAGATGCTTTTGAGGTAGCATTAGTCAACCTGGAAAAAGGGTTAGAATGATGTGGACTAATGTTTCCTTGAGCACAGAGAAATGTCACATGATGATGACTAAAGTGATTGTTCTTGGACATTACATTTATGCTGACAGAATCAAGGCAGACCGTGCAAAAGTAGAGGTAATCCTAAAACTTCCAACCCCCAAAATGTAGAAATAGGTACGTAGTTTCTTGGGGCATGCAGGGTATTACAGAATATTTAAAGATTTTTTTTCAAGAAATGCATCGCCATTATTTTCCTTTCTCATGAAGGATGTGGAATTATTGTGGATAGGGAAGTGTGAGCAAGCCTTCTTAAAGATGAAAGGTTGTATATTAGCAACCCCGGTGTTGTGAGGACCTAATTGGGAACTTCCATTTGACATAGCTATAGATGCATCGTATATTTCCCTAGGCGTTGTTCTGGGCCAGCTGGAGGATAAAAAACCTTACACCATTTACTACATAAGCAAAAATCTAACTCCAGCTGAGCCCAACTACACAGTGACTGAGAAGGAGTTCTTAGCAGTCATGCACACCATCAACAAATTTTGACATTACATCATCGGATATCAAGTATTTGTACACACTTACCATTCTTCCATTCATTTCTTAATGAATAAGCCAATTACAAATGGTAGGATTACACACTGGTTATTGTTGTTACAAGAATTTGATATCACTATTGTAGGTAAGCCTGGAAAATACAATGTAGTAGTTGACTTTCTTTCTAGGCTAACTATTGATGACAATTCCAATCCTACTGAATATTCTTTCCTTGATGAATATCTTTTTGCTATTTCTACTTACTCACCTTGGTATGCAAACATAGCTAATTATCTTGCTGCAGGGAAGTTTCCCCAGTATTTGTTGTTTAGCGAGAAAAAGAAAATCATACAATAAAGTGCTACATATACCTGGATAGATGGGAGCCTCTACGACACTAGACCCGATTTCCATATTAGACGATGTGTTAGAGAGGACGAGGTCATTGATATCCTCAAAGCTTGTGATCAGGAACCTTACGGAGGAAACTTTGCAGTTAAACGGATAGGATACAAAGTCCTTTCAACAGGGTACTATTGGCCAACAATATTTCAGGATGACAAGAAGTTTGTGAAGGGATGTGATAGTTGTCAAAGGATGGGCCAACCACTACAATCGAATGAGCTGTCGTTACAGCCCCAGATTGTAATAGAACCTTTTGAAAAGTGGGCTCTAGATTTTGTGGGATCAATCAATCCTTCATCTAGACAAAGATCCTACATCTTGGTATGTACTGACTATGTCACAAAATGGGTCGAGGAAAAGGCACTAACTAGAGTTGTGGAGCAGGTTGTCTCGAATTTTTTGCTCGAAGACATCTTTGTCGGGTTTGGCATACCTAGGGAGATAGTCACAGACAGAGGGCCACAATTCACATCTCATTAGACTCAGGAATTGATTGATAAATATAAAATCCATCACAAAATCACAACACCTTACCATCCACAGGCTAATGGCCTGGTGGAAAGAGCTAATAAAGTCATTGAGGGGATCCTTACTAAGACTGTGGCTAGTCATCGAAGAAATTGGGTTGACAAACTTCCAGAAATGTTCTAGGCTTACAGGACTACATGGAGGAACACCACTGGAATCTCACCATATGAACTTGTGTATGGCAAGAACCATTTATTCCCCATTGAATTTAAAATCAAGACACTAAGGACAACATTGCAGGTCAATTTGGATTTGACTACAACATAAAGGAAGAGATTGAACCAGCACAATGAATTGGAGGAGACATAGTTGGATGCTATCCAACAAACAGAGATTATCCAGTAGTAGAGACATAAGTGCCATGACATATTTATAAAGAAGAAATAATTCTAGAAAGGAGATTGGGCTCTCTTATACGACTCAAGGTTTAAGGACTTCAAGGGTAAGCTCCGCACCAGATGGCTAGGCCCTTATGAGCTAGATGCAATCTTTGACAATGGGAATGTACATTTGCTAACCATTGATAGTGCAAGGACATTGTTACCTGCAAATGGACATCATCTTCGGTTGTATCAAAAACCTACCTCGAAGGGTTCATTTGTCAACATTGTCACAAATTCGGATTTATAGGTTATGGGAATAGGGGAAAGCCCACATGTGCTACAAAATTTTGAACTTTTCCAATAAGTGTAATAGCTAAAAACCACCTTGTGGCGGTCGTTACACCGTTCTAAAAATAAAAAATTAAAAAAAAATGGATATATAATAATAATAATAATAATAGTTTGGCTGTGGAAACCTTTTGCAGGCGCAGACAAACACTATTTGTAGCAGTTAAAAACTACTTGGTGGTGACTTTACACCCTCTGAAACGGCACTTGTATTTCAATGTATATCATACTATAAGTGTTGTTACACCCTCTGCAACAACATTTTTATTTCAAAGTGTATCATACGATAAATGTTGTTACATGATCTTTTATTTTTTATCTTTTTGTAAAAATTAAATTAATATATATTAGTCATCTTGGTTGTTACACCTGTAACAATCGACGACTTTTTAGGAATAAAATGAAATATTTTATTGTAATAAACCGCAGAAACATCACCGTGAGCCTCATCAACAGATCTAATTTTGTGTGTCTCACTGCCTGAGTATGATTCAAAATTGTGCCGCCCATCACCATTCCCCACATCACCCAGGTATTTCATCAGAAAGGTAATATTGCATTAGAGTTATTTTAAATCATGGTAAGTTAAAATGACTAGATTGACGGCTAAGGATGGCTGTCATAATTAAGCTGGAGGGGGGGACGAAACATGTCGTGACATGACTGTCACATGATTTATAATTATTGGAAAATCCAGAAAATAAGGCATGCAACCCAGGAGTTATTGTTACTTCAGACCAAATCATACCAAAAACAATAAGGACACTATTGATGAGACCTCCCCACAACTCACCATTAAAGAAAAACTCATTAAGTTGTACGAACCATGCATGCCAAATCTTAATCCAAATCTGCACCTACGCCACCCTACCACCCTATAATTCACCCCTGCTGGAGGCCCTGAATCCCTATTTAGAGTGCTTGGAGAGAAGGAAGGTAGCAGGGTAGGTTGAAACAGCTAGAGTGTGTGTCGGAGGGAAGATAAGCAAGTGAAACAACATTTGAATTGTAGAAGAAATGGGTGGAGAAGTGATACAACAAGAAGCGAGAACTACAGAGGCCTTGGAAGGCTATCCTGAACCATGTCATGTCTTCAAAGATGAAGGCTGGTTCAAATTCTTCTAGAAATTGGAAGGGTCAGATAATGGTGTGACCATGGAATTCGCGAAGAACCTAGAAAGGAACCCGACAGAAATCATAGGACTAAAATTGGAGGTCACGAAAGAAGTTATTGACAGAGTAATAGGATTGTAGGTAGAAGGGAAGAGATGGTTTACCAGGAAGGTTAATGACCCCTCGCTAAAAGAGGATTTTCTTCAGGAAAGCGAGTCTTTGGTTAAGAAGGGCAGAGGAATTGATAGGATGTCACTCCCCCAACCATGGGTGGACGTTGCTCTCTTCCTCATTAAGTACATTACTTGTGAGGGAAGAGCAACAATCATGTTTAATTACCATTTCCCATTGCTGAACCATCTCCGCCATGAACAACAGATTAACCTGTTGTATTTCTTGCTAGGAAATATTAGACACATGGCTACAACTGTAAAAATGACTACACATCTAGAAACATGTGTTACAAACCACGGCCTTATTAAACTCATCGTGCTGGATGCCTTGAGCCAACAAGGAAAAAAATGGGAGGAATTCATGCGGAAAATGCCTAGGACTACTTGCAGAAGGCAAACAAAGATGGCTGGGGAAACTCCAGAGGTGACAAAGGAGTAACTGCAACCCTCGACAATGAGGATCAGCAAGAAGTCAGTTGACAAACCAATTGGCAACAGAAGTCCGAAGCAGAGGATAAGCGTCAGCAGACACCCAAAGTCCCCATATATGTAAAAGAAGAACACGGAAGTAGTCAAATAGAAGGACGAGGAGCACGCTCAACTAGAAAAATCTCCTTCACCTGGTAAGAGCGAAACCGAGTCCTTGCTATCAAAATTTGAAATTTTAGAAAAAGAGATTGAGAAATTAAGGGAACAGTTACCAGTAGGGAAGGCAGAGCCAAGAGCCGCAGGGCTAGATACTTTGGTGGAGTATGTGGATAGGGATAGAAGGGGAGAAATCCCAAGAACTTTGTGTATAGCCTATGCTGGGAAGTTGGTGGAAGCCTGATTCAAAGTTTGTGCAGCAGATACTACCTCGAGGGAGACTCAAACCGAAAACTAGGAAGTTGTTACACCAAAACCTGTCGAGGATGTTATTGACACACACGAACCAAAAACCAAGACAACACAATCCATAGAGAGTGATCAAGCAATGGATACATAAGAACCCTTTGTTGGCACTGTTGTTTCACAAGGAACAATAGTGGAGGAGGAAATCAGCCAAGTGGAGCAAGAAAAAGATAATATCCATGAGCCAGTGGTCACTACTACTGATACACAAGAACCAACAGTAGAGACTGAAGCTAGTCCAAAGGTAAATGATGAGAAAAAACCTGTGGATATTACTGTTTCCACACAAGAAACAACAGTAAGTGTGGAGGTTGATGAGGAAAATAAAGAAATTGTGGTCAAACCCACTGATGAAGCTACTGTTACACAAGAACCAACAACCGAGGTGGGACAGTTTCATCCTCAGGAGGATGCTACACCATTAGTTGATGATGCATGTGGGAGAATATCAGGTCTTGTTGAAGGATGGCATTTTGAGAAATTGTTGTTGTTGGTAGAGCTGCAAAAATGGTAGCAATTGGAACTCTCTCTACAGGAGGGAGTGATTCCACTCAATGTGCATAAGAATATAATGGATTCCTTGCAAGAGAAATGGTTGAAAGAAGAATGGGAAAGAAAAGAGGAGGCATGGAGGCATAGAAAAATAATAAAGGAAAAGGATGAACAATTGTATCAGCTGCATTGGGAGGTCTCTGACCTAATGTTTTATAAGAACAAACTTCGCGACCTCGCTCTAAACCTGCCAGCATGCTGGCAGTCATCCTTTTCATACCCTATGTTCCTGTGGGAATGTTACTATTTATTTCAATTGAGGGAAGTTTATGAGAAAATGTCTTTTTTGGGTCCTTTTACCCGCACCTTCTTAGAAATGTTTCATTCTTGTGATTTTCATGATCAGAATTTGTTGTGCGAGCTATTCTTGCACAACATGATGTGTGAATACATGAGCACAATGATGGTGGGAACTATCCTCTCTTTCATGGGATATTTGTAGTTGAGGGCATTCCTCTCATTCATGAGGAACAAAATTGAGTGGCAACTGGCTCAGAAGACAATAGAGACCAATGAGGAAAGGAAAACACTTGGGGTCTAGGCTGAACCAGGAATGGCCTATGAACTCTGGTGAGATTTCAGGTAGTTCCTGAGCACTCTGGAAAGGAGAGATCAGTCAGCCATCTACAGAAGAAAGATCGTGAGGGTCTGCCTCAACTTATTTGTAACCATGATAAGCCAAGCACTGGTCAGATGTCTCAAGTGCACGGAGGCTTGCAGTGCATAATTGCAGGAAGGGGACCCCTTTGAGTATAAGAACTTTGTGGTTGTCACTTCACGAGTGCCAGAATATGCCCAGATTGTGTTGGCACTGGGGGCGTTCTGGATTGGCCTGAAGTTTAGATTCCCTCTAATCTGGTTTCCATTGGAGTAATATCAACCTGATTATTAGTTATGTGATTACAAACAAGAATCCTAGCCACGTGAGTTAATGGCAAATCAAGGATTCAGAGCTCCAGCCAATGACACTTCTGTTGCATACAATTTTACAGATTTCTATCGGGGGCACATTAGAAGGGTGTAATATTCTGTATGGGGACATGCAGTGGCTTCAGTCCGGGGGGGTGATGTTGGGTGTGGTTTTTCACCCACTTTCCGCACCTTCTTTCTGTTGTTTTTACCTTTATGTCCTTAAGACCTGTGCCCTTATATGACTAAATTCCTTGCTTTCTTACCTTTTTTCATCCATTTTACTGTCATGTTACTTTACTATATTTTACTGAATAAATGTGAGGCTTTATTTCTTTTTGAGGCTAATAGACGAGCATTAAAGAAGCATGTCAGGAAGTTTATCTTTTTCTGGTGTTTGCTTGCGGAATCAAACAGGTAGCAGGACTTAACTGTAGGAAAGGGTAGACCAATTCTCTATTACACCCTGAGTGTTGTTACATATCGCTGCTACGTACTAGGTGTTGTTACACGTCGCTGCTATTACAAGTTGTTGTTACACATTGGTGTTGTTGCAAGTTGTTGTTACACATTAGGTGATGTTACGCCTCGCGTGGGTCTGCCGTTACACCAACAATGTTGTCTTTAGTTATGTTGCGATAGCCCGAACCATCATTTTCTCAATACTGTTGCACTGAAGTTGGAAATGTGGGTACTATTCCACATAACAATTGTTAGCAGTAGATTGTTTATTTTTGAGGCAACATGATTCAAGCAGTTGTAACTAATGTATATTTATTTGGTAGTAGGTTTCAACTTCTTTATTTTTCGATCAGCATGAGAATTGAAGATTCTCATGGCGGATCTGTTTTCTAATTTTCGGGATGTAATAGTTATAAGAGACTCAACTTCTTATGTATAAAACAAGCTGATATAGACGAGTATTGTTATTCTGTTTCTGTAATTCCTAAACTGATTTTAATATCAATTGGCACAGTGATGTTGTTATTGCTTCTCAATTGATCCATTAATCAATTTTTGTGTCTTCTTGCACCCTGCTGAGGAGGAAGGGCCCTCCTCTTTGGTAGGGATTGGAGCGCTTAGGTAGTGTACATTTGAGTTCACTTTATTTATTTATAACTTCTCATTGTTTCTATACAAATCATGGATTGCATTCTGTTGTTTTTATTTATCTTATGTTGTTTCACAGAGTTAAACAACAGAGGAATACTAACTAGCTAGAATAGATGTTAGCGCTAGGTGTGGCGCGCCTTGATTTCAATAGTTGCGAGTAGTGATTTGATTTTGTGGATTGTTTCTTTATATATGCATACATGATTGATTCAGTAATTTAGATCAGTGCCATATTTTACAATTTTTTTGCAACCTCTTATGCTTGGCTAGAGTGTATCGGCACAGATAGTGCAAACTCCATTAAAACAGCAAGACCTACCGTGGGTTGATAATTAATGTTGCAGTTTGAGTCAATTAAGGTTGATAAAAAAACACTACTATGTGCATTGTGTAGTCATGGTATCGTGACATATGTATTGTGTTATGTTGTACACTGGGTTTAGGTGTATGTGTTGTATGTTGTGTGTGGTTTTATGTGTGTGATGCACACTATGTGTATGTGCACATGGTTGAGGACAAGGTACTGGGTGTTTTTGGGTGTGTTAACCAATCCGGAGTGCGTATGGAATAAGGAAAAGGCAAAAGATAGGGATTTATTAAAGGATATGTATCAATATTTTATTTCATTTTTGTTATGCATGGGAATTATGATTTTGGTTTATTAGGATTACATGGGATCTATGATTTTGGTTTATGATGGTTACATGTGATTTATGATTTTGATCTACATCGGTTGTGCTTTGAGCTAGCCTGATGTGATATGTTTAAACATGATGCTTTGGTCAAAGATGGTAGTTGGACTTGTTGTGATAGGAAGAAAATAGGATTGCAAGTGTACCTTATTAACAAGCCACCAATGAGGTATGATTTGAATTTATTTCAATTTATTTTGTATTTAATGGGAACTATGTGCTTGGTATAGGAAAGCATGAACATGCCCAATTGAGTGATTAAAATCAACTACAAGAATTAGCAGCAGTAGGGATGGAATTGGAAATGCAACAATATGCTGATAAAGCACTTCAGAAGTAGGGCCATTGTGGGACACTGGCACCCAATAGTTTCCATTAATTTCCATGGGCATGATATGACTAGTATAATGGTTTTAAGGCAAGGATATGCCTTGGGTTTTGTATCTTATGATGTACGGAAGCTTTGCCAAGGGATGGAATGCCGAACATGGGGGTGCCAACAGAACTTGGAATGTGAGTGACTACACCAACGGAGTGACTGGAGTGCCCAAGGGACTATGTAGGAGAGTAGGTAAGGTCGGGGATATATTCGTTTCGGTCATTAGCATTTCCAGATGGAATCAAATTTGTAGCATTGGACATTGGATGCAGAGTTGACTTTGCAATGGATTCTAGAATTCCTTGGAAGGAGGTGAATCCTGTTATTACTTCGAGGGTGGAGGTGTGAGCCTCTGAATTCCCTTGTTGTGGATGCAAGTATCATATCCCTTTTCCTTTGTTGGTTGATAAAATGTGCATATGTGTATATGTGTTTATTGTAAATATCATAATGAGTTGTGTTATAGAGCTCTAGTATATCATATGTTTGTCATGTTCTAGTAGATGGTCATTATAAATGCTACAAAGAGCTATGTTATAAAGCTCCATGGGAAATATGTTTTGTTTTCAGTGGTATTATTGGTTATAGGTGTCATTGAATACCAAGGACAGTGTTACCCCAAGAGGGAGGGTTTTGTAATAACTCTGGTTAAAAATACATGTAAAAATATATAAGGCCACGATGATGGGACACGTATTTGAAGCTAAATGGTGGGAGAAACATCCTAGTGGGTGTTGATTCATTTTGTTATGGCTAAAGAAATTGGCAAAGGAAATTGCTAAGGAACTTGAAAAGGAAAAAGGAATTTTGGGAACATTTATTTATGAAAATAAAGGAAATTAGGAGTAAAGGAAGGTGAAAGGTTAGAGGTTGCATGTGAGGAGGAAATTGAAGGAAAAATAATGGAAAATGAACAAATTAGAGGCCCCATTCATAAAAAGGCTTCTGAGGATCAGTTGGCAAGCTGTTGGTTAGTGTAACCTTTCGTTAGTTCAGTTTTGGAATTGTCTCATTATTCTCTCTCTCTATCATACACTTGGATACTTAGAGTTTTCTTGGAGCACTCTTGGAGGGTGTGGAATACTTGGATTCTTGGAGAAAGAGTGCAAAGGAAGGGTAGGAAAGCAAAAGAGGGAATCAGGATCAACAACTACAATGGGTTTTTCTTGTAGGTGCCGAGTTTCATGTATGTCTTCCTCAGTACTTTCAGCATGCATGGCACATGCATGTGGTTTCTTGGTCATGATTTGTCATTGGAATGGAGGATTGGCTATATTGACAGTGGATTGCCTACCCTTTTCATTTCCTATATAGTTGTGGATATTGTGGGTTCATTTCATTGTTTTGTTTTTTTTGGTTCTCATGTTTCCTTAGCTTGGGTTGTGTTATTAGTCCCGAAAGCCCTAGTTGGACAAACACTCTAGAAGCCTTGTAATAGCTTGGGTTGAATTACTAGTCTTAGAAGCCTTGGTTCAAAAAAATCTCTGGAATCCCTTGGTGGGTTGAGTTACTAGTCCTGGAAGCCCAGGTTGGAAAAAATCTTTGGAAGCCTAGTAAATGTTATGGGTTGATTTAATAGTCGAGGATGCCTTGGTTGGAACAAATATTCTAGAAGCCCTAGAAGGCTTAGATGGAGACAAATCTGATGATGGTTTTCTAATGTCTAACCTTGAGGTGGAATCATTTTTTACTCAGTTGAGGTGTATGGCCTCTGGAAGCCCTGGATTAGTCTTGATTGATGTGTTCTATGAGATCCCACATTCATGCTTGGAATATGGCACGGGGGTGAATGGATGATGAGAGATTTGGCTTAGCCATTCTACGTTTGGGTGGAACGTGGAAGTCCATCCCGGGTTTTGATTTTGCATCATTAATGAAAGGTTATTTCTGCTTGTATTTATATGATCATTTTCATGGATTATATGTGATCTATAAGGTTGTACTTTTATTGGTATTTCTATTTCTATCATGCTAGTTATGTATGTATTATATGACAACAACTATGTATGGCTCTTATCATCTTTTTACATGTAATTGAATGATCAATGTATCTATGACCTAATGGATGGAATGGAATTTGATGTGTTGAGGCATCAATGCTTCATGGGAAATCTCAGATAAGTATGAGATCCCTATGCTCAGATTTGTTATTTATACCTGTAGTTTACATATTCATGATATGTTTGACGAAATGCCTATCATGGCTCGTATGGGTGCAGTCAAGGTCTTAAACAAGTATTTAATTTAGTACTATCATTTCCATGTTCGTTTACTGTTCTGAAGAGATGGTTCAATTAGGGGTAGTGACCTGGACTCTCAGCTTGAAAAAGTGGCTCAAATCTCAGGGACGTTGGCATAACACTAACAAAAAGAGTCTCTGGACATTGGAAGGCAATCCTGTGAGAGCGACTGGAGGTCCTTGGATGTTGTCATGCATATAGTATGAGAGCGATTGGGGGTTTAATTATTCAAAAGCTCAGTGGGCGTCAAGGGTAAGATACCTGAAGTGTTGGCATGGTTCCTAGGGGTCCCGAGGCTAATGTTGAATGTCTATATGTTATGTTTCCATTTTTTGCACTTCCTTAACATGCATTAGTAGGTCATATCATATCATAGTGGTCTCTCATCACATATTTACCCCAACTAGTCATTTTTTTGGGTAGATGTGGGAGGAGGTCGTTACTAGATGAATGTAAGAAAACTAAAAGGGTATGGACACTCATTGAAAAGTTGCAGCAAGATCCCAATGCATCAAATACATTTCTATAGAAAAATGGCTCACTATGGTACAAAGATCATTGATATCTATGTAAGAACTCCCAACTAAAACAAAGGGTTCTTTTGGAATTGCACACCTCCCCTATAAGACACTGAATATTTTTAAAAACTTACTACAGAGTCAAGAAAAATTTTCTTTGGGATGACCTTATATCTGATACTCAAATTTTTGTGGCAGAATGTTTGTTTTTCCAACAAGAAATAAAGTGGAGATAATTAAGACCCTAGGTATCTTACAACCATTCGTCGTTCCATGTTAACATTGGGAGGAGGCCTCAATGGATTTATATCACTGGTTTACCCAAGTCAAAAGGAAAGAGTTTCCTCATGGTGGTTGTTGATAGACTTACTAGGTATGCACACTTTGTTGGCTGTGTGTTATATTTTTTCCATGACTAGTCGCATGCACGGGGGGTCATAAAGGGAATGAAAATACTTCCTGTTTGTTGCACTAGGTGCAATATGGGGTGTATTAGTGGGGTGGTATTCCCCTTGCACGGGGTTCGAGGCAGCACCCCGGGAATTTTTTTGGTCCCTATATTAGGTGGGCGGACCTGCCCATGGTTTTGTGCATGGGTTTTGAACATGGTTTTGGGAATGATGGTTTTCTTCTTATGGTATTTTGTAGATCTGATCAAGAGAACTATGGTTATGTTCTAATACAGGGATAATGGATTTGAGTTCATGAATGATTTGACATGTATATATATGTATTGTAACATTGAAAGGAATATAATGGAAACATAAATATCATAGTCCAAGTTTTGGGATCGAGGGGAAATCTCTGTGTATTTGTTTTATATTCTCGTCATTGTTTATATTCTATTTTTTATAATTCGTTTGCAGGTAATTTTTGTACAAGGTTAAAACCTAGACAATTTTGTGCATTATCTCATCATTTCAAGGTGAGTACAATTGCTACTGCATTTGTGCAAATAGTTCAAAAGATACATGCAAACCCAAAGATTATTGTAAGTGATAGAGATCCCATTTTCACTGGAAATTTTTGGACATAATCATTTTCTTGCCTTGGTACTCAATTAGCTCATAGCTCATCTTATCATCCTCAAAATTATGGGATAAAAAATATAGTGAACAATTGATTGGGGGGATATCTTCATTTCTTTGTATCTAACAAAACCAACATAATGGGTCAAGTGGTTACCTCTGGCATAATGGTGGTATAACACTTCCTTCCATACCGCAGCAAAAATAACCCCATTTATGATGCTTTATGGATAGCGTCCACCATCCATAAAATCGTCTTTGAGAGATAATTCTATGTTTCAAGAAGTTGAAGATAAAATCAAGCATTAACAACAAGTTCTCCAACTCTTATATGATAACTTGACTTTGGCACAAAATTGAATGAAACAATAGGCATATCAACATTGCAGTGAAAGAGGTTTTGATTATGGTGATTGGGTACTTTTACGACCATAACCATACAAAAACTAAGAAGGATAATAAATTATCACCCTGATATTATGGCTCTTATAAGGTCTTTAAAAATATTGGTACTATCGCATACGAATTGGAGATACTTGCATATTTGCGAGTACACCTAGTTTTCCATGTTTCATTCTTAAGAAGGTTATAGGTGATAAGCTCCTATTTCAAACTATATTTCCAGAACTTAATGAGGAAGGGAAAATCATATTGGATCCTGAAGCAATCACAGAAAGAAGAATTTCATAGCTAAACAATTGATGAATTTCAGAGTATCTCATAAAGTGGAAGAATTTACCTACTGAAGGTTTCACATGGGAGGATGAGCATCTCATACAGTAGCATCCATAAGTGTTAAGGACAACACATATTTGAAGGAGAGGGGCATGTTAGGTCCCTATAATACTAGTGTAGGCCCCATATTTTTATTTTTGTTCCCATGTTAGGTCCCAATCATACTAGTGTAACCCCCATATTGTTTTTGTTGTGCCCCATAGAAATCCACTAATGTTGTTGTTGAGCTCTTACATTATTATTATTATGTAGGACCTAATTATATTTTGATCCCTTACAATCCTATATATACAAAGGAGGTCTTGTCATTTGAATCATCTAAAAAACATTCATTTTTGTGATGTAAAAGGAAGTTTCTCCCTCAAAGTGGCTTATTGTTTTTTTCTTTATTTTTGTGATATGGTTACATAACAAAATTAGAATGAAAAAAAGTAAATCTTTACCTATTGTTGGAATTAAGCATCTACAAGTGAATATTTTTAAAAGTAAAAATATTAAAGATTATCAATATATGGAAATGAAATAATTGTATCCAAAAATAATAATTACAAATAAAATTATTTTAAGGGTTATATGAATCATTCAATATCTATTTTACTACGTTCAATGATTATTTGATCATAGTTGATTACTTTTGGACAAATTAATTATCTTAATAAAACAAACTATTCACTCACTCATAAATTATTAACTAGGATACTTTTGGTTATTTCAAGGTTATCATGCACAGTATATGTAGGCAACAATTGACAACTAACACTCGTTAATTCCTAATTATCGCTAAGCCTTCCCTCTACACTAACTTGATACTCAATCAAACCAAAGGTTGTTGTAACTACTCAAACATGTAGGAATGGAAATCAATTCAACAAAATTTTCATTGTCAAACCTAGATTTGTATGAAAATTACACTTTGAACACAAAGCGAGAAATGGAATCACATCTGAAAAATAAAATAACATTCATTTATTGCATGATTTCAATAGTATAAAAAGAAACAACGCTCATTGAAATCAATTCCTCACATGCATAAGATCATGGTACCACAACCACACACAATCATCAACCTTTATAATAAGAGTCTGAAATAAACTAAACTCATCAAATGCATAACACACTATATTAACAACAACTAAATAATATTTTGTATGAGTAGGAAGTTATAAAGTTTTAGCAACAATTGAACACTAGCAACACACAACTCACAAAGGTATTTCCATTAATAACTATGACAAAAAATGAGTGACCCATATTCATATATTTTTCAAACTAATTCAACCAAATATTAGCAATAATATATTAAGCAAGAAATATGTAACTACAATAAACTAAAATGGCAAGAATTAAAATACCACAACCTACAAGAATATTAAATTAACTACGCTACCTCTACAGCCACAACGATCCCTTCTTAAGAGGAGGGCCCTTTTACTTTAGAAAGGAACTAGTAGGATCATAGGTCACACGCTAGCACAACAAATCATAAATGGACCATGAAGTTATAGAAGATTGCATTGAATTTGAAAATGAAATACAAAGATGCACAATATGAAAATTATTGTCGCCCCTCGCATGGGGTAGAGGTATCATGTCTTATAGGTTTATCTTATGTCTAATTTTCATATTCAAATCATGAACAAGCATAGGAATAGGAATCCTTCAATTGTCAAGCTATTTAAGCTAAAAGTATTTTCTTAAAACAAGTTACAACAAATTATTATAAATGAAGTCGATGCCATAACAATGCCTCATTATAAAGAATTACTAAAATATTGGGGTTTATATTTGCCACGACTGAGTTGGTCGATTTGTCAAAAGTGCTCAAATCCCTGCTAGTACAACTCTGTTGGTTGACATTTCTAAGTAATAACAGACACATCAACTCCTAAAGATGGCATCAAGAATTATGTCAGCGCAAAACATAGTACGAGCATTAGAATAATAATAAATCTATTGGCATGGTGTGATAACGTTGCAAAATCCTAGAAAAGCAACATTGCATCATCTAGAGAAAAGGAAGTAACAACATCGTAACAATCTAGGTCATCCTTGAAACATCCCTCCTTATCATGTTATTAGTAAAGTCCCCCAAAAATAGTTATCCTCTCATAACAAAAACTACATAGTTTAGAGTAACACAAAAGAGTGACATAATTTAATAAAAAAAATACTTATTTAAAGAAAACTATGTGGTTATAAAGGTGAAAGTGGTAAAAAATGTGAGGAAACGGTGGTGAATAGATGCCAATTCTTAGACCCAATAATTATGGTTTACCATCATTAGCTATGGTTACAACATTTAATCAAGCTTAATCTAAGTGTTATATTTTCCTTTTTTCCATGTCTTATAGGTTGTTATGGTGTTAATTCTATTTATACATTCAAAAATGTGATTTAAAAAACAAAACGTTACATGTGTCACTTTATTTTGATTTAAAAAAAAAAGTATAAGATAATTAAAGTACACTTATTGAATCGTACTTAATTATAATATTAATATTTTAGAACATAAAAAACATATTAATTCTAATTATTATAATGTATTTATGAATTATATATCAACTATATTAAAGCATAAGAATGTGGTCATAATAATTTTTTATAGTTTAAAATGGTAATACGTGAGCACATATTATAACATGTGTTGCGAGGTAGCTTAGTCACTATCACTCAAGTTATAAACTATGCTATGAGAAAAATTGGATCAGAAAGAATAACTTACATTGCTCAATTCAAAATTAATAGTGGTCAGTGCATAAGGAGTTACATGAATTTTTGTGGGTAGTAACGACTAGTAAGTGTACACATTTATAGTTTTACTCCTACATATGTGGAATGGAAAACATAAAAAGTGGTGTGAAGTTACTCCTAGGTATATTTATTTATATATTATTCCCATCTAATTTTTATTCAAATAAGTTTTCTTAAATTATGGTGGGATGTAACTAATGGTAAATATATTATTCACTTGAGGATGATCTATATTCAAGGATTTTATTTTTGGATGGTTTTCTTGCAAATATTAAGAATAAAAAGTCACTACACAAACATATGAAATCATGCATGAATATTGCAAACATATCCATAAATCGTGGTATAAAATATGCGAGAAAGTTATTCACATGGTATCTGCAATAAGTCCTTCAAGTTATGGTCTAATCAAATGTTTGAAAATTAGTTTTTTTAGCAATATTGAAAAATAAATATTTACTTTTCAAAGTTAAACATTATAAATGGCATTGGTCAAAACTAAATTGATAGTGGTCAACAAGAAAATCGAAAGTGATACTTTGGTAGAGACTAATAACAACAAGGGTAATAGTTTCAACACATCATATTCCTTGCCGCTACTGCTAATCAATTTATTAAGGCCCACTTTATTTTTGTGAGGACTTCCTTTTCTCGTTATTTGAGATTTCTTCTTTATTTACGAGTTCACATAAGTGCGGGAAGTTAAAATTTCTGAGGGATAGTAAATGATTTATTTTTTCATAATTTAGAAGGGAAATGAACATTTATTTGTGCGCAGTGCGGAAGTGGAGTAATTTTTTTTACCATACATAGGGCTTCTCAGCTTTTTCTTATCTCTACATGTGACTCTTGTCAGAACCTCCAATTTGGCACATGTGGCCGCTCAACAATTTGTCTTAGAATTATAGCGGAAAATTAATATTTTTTTATATGTTGTACAACATGGTAAGGTGTGAATTCATATATTATACTCAAAATAGTTAGTAGTCATACATTAAAAGGAGATTTCATTTAATATTAGAGTATGGCTTGCATTTTCTCATGTGCAACGTAGAAGGGAAATGACCGTTTTATTTGTGTGAAATATGAAAGTGGAGTCAAAATTTTTATTACACGAAGTGCTTTTCTGCCTTTTCTTATCTCAAAAAATAGTTGTTGGAAATACTAGGGGGGTGAATTAGTATTTCATGCCCAATTTGAATTTAATTTCCATTTCACAGTTATCTCAAACCATTGCTTCAGTAGCAAGATATTGTGTTCTAAACTATGAGCAACATTAATTATAAAATCATGTAATCCATAACAATGCAAAACAAATCAACACATAAGGACATTAGATTTTAGGTGGAAACCCAATGTGGGATAAAACCACCATGGTTATTGTCTCTATCTTCTTCATTATTACAAAGGAATCATTCATTACATCCTATACTAGTCGAAAACCTTACTAGTATGTAGGATCCTACTTGTAGGAGGCACAACCTCCACAAATTATCTACATCCTATTGAAAGGAAGAAACTCCTTCTTGATAAGTTTTCTGACTCCTACTAGAACGAGACTCCTACTCCCTCATTGAAGGCTACAACCCCAACACCTTTGTGGACCATTTTTCATAATTTTCATACTAGATCCACCCATCTCAATCAACCGTCATAGAACATGTAAGCCACTTTGACTCACACCCAACAATTCCAAGATACCAAACAATGATCAACGTGAATTATTTAATACTGAATAACTGAGCAATTGAATACTAATTTTACCAATCATTAAATTACCAATTATACCTTTGCAACCATATCACTGATAAACTAATATACCAGGAAACAACTAAATCCTTCAAGTTAGCCAATACATATCACTGTCAATCCATACCAAATTAATGGTAGCATAGTTAAGCTCAGGTCCTTTCCAGTTTACACTCATGAAGGATATAGCTTGCTCATTATTATGATCATCTTTCTGCACAAGCACGAAGATAAAAGAATCATTAGAAGCAAAGGTGTAGAGAAAGAAATCCTTGTTGAGGTTTGGGTTGTACAAGGTTGGTGCCTCTGTGATTCCTTTATTTATATGGGAAAATTCATCCTTTTCCACATTATCTCATTTATATATTGCATCCTTCATCACCATCTCCTACATGGGCTTCACTATCTAGGTATAATTAGAGATGAATTTGTGGAGAAACGTTATCTTCCCTAAGAAGGATTACATGCCTTTTGCGTTTACAGGTGACAGATTTTTGTAATAGCCTTGAGCCTTTCAGGGTCCACCTTAATACCACTCTTTCTAATTATGTGGCCCATGAGATATCTCTCAGACACTGCGAAAATGATATTCTTGGGGTTAAATGATATCGCGTATTTATGACATCGCTCAAAAATTTACATCAAATGGTGCAAGTGGTCGGATATCTTCTTAGAAGAAATTGTGACATTATCAAGATACACCACTATTCTCTAACCAATAAGATGATGAAATGTGATTTCCATCGCACGTTGAAAGGTAGCATCAACATTGACAAGACCAAACGACATTCTTCAGAAAACAAACATGCCCCACTTCATTCGAAAAGTTATTTTTAGTCTGTCAAGTTCTGAGACTAGAACTTGGTTGTAACCTGAAAATCCATCAAACAAAGAAATTTTTTTTGACACATATACTATCTATATAATCTGTTACATTGACGACACCAGGTAATTATCTTTGTTTGAGGCATGATTAAAATTTCAAAAATCTATGAACATGCATATTTCCTTGGAAATTTTCCTAATTAGGACTAATTTAGAAACCCACATTGAATGTCACACTTTATAGATGATTTGAACATCCAACAACTTCCTTAATACCTTTTGAATCAAGGACTTAAGCATCAGATGAACTTTTTGTAGCTTTTGTTGGAACAACTTGGACCCTTATTTAACCAGAATGACATGTTGGAATATTTGTGTTTCGTAATTTTTGAGATCATCGTACATCCATGTCAAAACATCTTATTACTGCTTGAAAAGGTGGATAAAATCTTTCCTCTCTTAAGGCATGTAATAGGTACCAATATTGACAAACTTCAAATAATGTTGTGTGCCAAGATTAAGTTGTTCATGCGACAAAGTTGAACAATGAGTTTTCACGTTCATTGGTCCTCAAAAATGATTTTGTAACTCATATAACTTTTCTAGTGACACCACACCCATAGGCATGGGGTTATATTTTCTCACTCGAACCGCATATTGCAATTCTTTTTTGTGCTCATCTTCATTAATGGCTACATCTTTGAACACATCAATGTTCACAATGAAATGCAATATTTGCTGGTTATCATTGAAAATGTGTAAATTAGTGATATTATTAGGGACATATGGCTTATAAAGAAGTTCAATAGAAAAACCATCCCTAAGAAGTGAGAACCTAATAGCAACATTTTCTAATGCATAAACAACCACATTATGTATCCTAGGAATAGAAAAATATTAAAAGCTTTGAATTACAAAATTAGATGCCATATATCTTTTTGACAACCTTTAATATTAGGTGACACACAGTGTATATTATTTCATACTTATAACATGACGATCTCATATTCAGTTATTGCTTTAATAACTTTGACCTTGAGGCCAATAGCTTTCTCCAGGCCCAAGGTGTGTTTCATATTCTTTGGTGTTATTGGTTCACTTTAATCCCAAGCTGCATGAGATTAGGTGTTTGCTCTGTTCCGAGTCTACTAAAACACAACTAGCTCTAGAGCCCTCTTGTGTTGTAGAACCATCAAAGTATAAAATCCAAACATCAGAAAAACTAGAGATATATCCTACACTAGTACTACTAATTTCTACTCTACATAAGTCATTTCTGCTACTTGGACTAGGAAGGAGTTGCAACTATGTTAGGTGGGACTAGTGAAGGATGATCAAGATAGCACCTAAGGTCAAATCCAAAAAGAAATTTATGAAAATTAATCCTGCAAAAGAAATAGCCTCATTTTTCCCTCGAAGGGTGTGTTAGTATGTTTCATGTAAGGTTATGATTCTACCCGAATTTGATTATTCATGCCCTTTTATGAAATCCATAAATGTGACCAATTGGTAGCATAATACCCCTATAATTTGCTAGACTAGTCTCTACTTAGAAATACACAGTATGCTTCTGGGATGTCCACAATCACTATGTTTATGTATTGGTGAACTCGATGATCAAATGCTATGTGGATAAGAACATTCTTGAGTTCACCAATAGCTTGGACAAGAGACCTATCCAATTGAATGATCTATGCATCAGTTTTATCCCATTTGGCATTTATTTTGTTAGCAACAAATAATGGCATTACGTTTACAGATGCATGAAAGTCGACTAGATAATTATGGACATTGTAATTGAAATTCTGAAAGTCAATAAAAACATAGGGAGAAGAGTGTTGGCTTCTAATTTTATAGTGTTAACAACTAATTCCAAGGGACCAAAATACTTACCAAAAACTTTCAAAGCGGAAGAAGTATTATCACCTGATGAAGGTTCCCGCTGACCGATTATCCTTGTAAGCTTGAAGATTGAAATATTCACACGATATTTCTTCATGTCTTACACCATATTGTAATACAGTGTTTCACATGCAGAAAGAATTTTGGAAGTGTGTGGAGGAGCGACTTGGTTTGAATCTTCTAGACCGACAGAATGACTTTTTCCACTGGCAGAAGTGTTCTTCTTTGTAGCAGCATCTCTAGACTTTCTTTCAGCGTTATCAGCAGAGTTGATAGGTGGTGTGATATTTATTAACAATTGTTCCTTCAATTTTTACCTCCTCATCTCATGTTAAAAAACAAACCCTTGTCTTCTCAACTTGTATCAATTGTTTTTCTTCTGAACGGGGGCCTCATTCAGCAGTGGTTCTTCAAACAATTTTCCTCTTAATAGTGAATACACATGAAAGTATTCACAATGTGCCAAACACCCATAGTCTCTTCAGACACAACAAGTTCTTACTTTTCTTTCATACTCTAAGTCTACTCATCTAAAAGTACCGTATGAATGATATGCACAACAGAGCATTCATGTTGTGGTTACATTGTGGGCACGTCTTTTCTGAAAGATATTCTTAATGGAAGGAATAGTATTGGTCCATGCCCATTCTTTTGACATTTAGCATAACATTCGAGCTCCACGTAGACTTAGGTGGTTGATTACCATTGTTGTTTTTATTATTCCTTCAGAGGAAGTTGAACTTGGGAGGATTGCTATTGACAATGGTCTCACTTATCCTTTATTTCAACTCTTCCAACTCATTGGAAATAGACTTAATGGTCTTGGCCAAGCTTTCAAGATCAATAGCATCTTTCTCCTTCAACTTGTTTGAAGAGGCCTGAGACCTCTTGCCACTTTCCTTGGAGTCTTTACATGATTTTTCGTTAAAAATGACTCTGATTGCATGAAATTACTTTTCAATTGTGATGGCTTCTTCATAATTTTGTGCCAAATTTTCTTTGGTAGTTCTCTTTATGAATTGTACAATGTTTGATAGCAAGGTAGAAGTGTAGTAATCAATACTGATCAAGTCATGAGGCTTTGTATCTAAGGAAAATTTGTTCAATATTCGATTGAACTCCAAGGTTGAAGTCCTTAACTTTTTATTTTTCCTTGGGTTGACTATGTTGGACCCGCCAACGTGTCACGAGATCTCCCCAGTAAGAAGTCCCAAATAGGCCTCAGACCGTTTGATGTAGGAGTCCTAGCAGTGGGTCGTATGGTATCGCCTTAACCATGTTTGTACACAAAGGTAGGTAGGATGTCCTTGTTGGTAGCAAGGGTGTGACATGCACAACAATCTAACGAAGGTGTTATATGGAATTTGTATCTACGAATAAACACATTTTCCCTAAGTGGGTAGCTACACTTAGAACAAAAAAAAGAAAGTAGTTTAACCTTTTGCTATAGTAGATAGATGAGATGAATGAACTTACTTGCATTCTTTCACTTCCTTGATCCCCTTTGAATTTCTCCCATCACTCCAAGTTGAACTGAATTTTCTCAATTGGTACCTATGTCAACAAAAACAAAAACGACAATGATCAAAGCATACATGATCTATCTACTATAAACCAATTGAATCGAAAACATTGAAACACATCATCATCATAGATATGAACAAGAATATGAGAAAAGAAATAAATTAATGTAGAAGGAAGAGTTTCACCCAATGCGGTTCGATCCCGTGTCACTCCTCCAGCTTCAGCCCAACCCTCATCACACCAAAATCACACCAATCCATTAGCATAACATTACTTGGCATGAACTCAAATCTCAAACCAATAGTATTTCCTTACAGTATTCAGATTATAGCCACCTTGATCACTATGATGAGTTCTCAATTTATAGGGAAATGGAGATGTTTTTGTCATAAATGAGGGTATTGAATGGCCTTCCAAAATTGGAATTAGTTTCCATGGAGAAAGGGATGAGAGGATAGGAGGTGAATTGATCCATGGCCTATCCAAGTTTGAACTCATAGTATGAGATAAGAGATGGGATCCTTCTAGAATGATCTAGAATCAAGGAATATTCCTAGAATCCTATGCAAATTTCACTCATTCTCGCCCAACATAGGTCAAAGAGGGCCTAAGTGCACTGCATCACACGCCTGAATGGGCCTACCTGCTCTGTAGCATAGTTACCCTTGACCAAGGCTGCACTAGTGTCCCAAGGAGGCATTTCATCAAGGCTTCAGGTTAGGAAACTTTCATGGATGGAAGCATTCAATGTGATGACTTGTCTAGGGCATGTAACAACTAAATTAGGGTTTGATGAGCCCCAATTATATTGATCTAAATGTTGGGAATGATGTGCCCAAATGGACTTGTAACAGTTGTCGCCTAAATCATGAAGTTGAAAATGATAATATCGAGTAATATGCTTTACGATGTGACGGAGATGATCTGAAGCGAACGATGACCTACATTGATTACAATACATAGCATCATGATATTCTGAATTTTTCATGAATTGTTGAGGGAAGGAATACCCATACTCAGCATATAAACTTTTCATTAAATGTACATAAATCAGATAGTCATCTACAGATATAGACCCTTGATAGGATGACCATCTTTGTAAAGCCATCGTATAGATGATTTAGTACTCTCCTGAAATCGCAACCTGAATGGATGAAACTAGATCTGGGGACTTCCATCTCATCCAATCGTTCACTCAAATATGAATCTAACCATGTGAATATGTCATCTGAAGTTGAACATGGGAAGCCACCATCTGATTACTAGCCAATGATGTAAGTTGTTAACAAACGTGAGAGAGATCATTGATAATGATAATGATTCTCAAGGTATTGTAGTACGTTATGCATGGTGTGAATAAATGTTTTGATGTCAAGCACCACACAAATTCTTTCAGTCGAAGTCCAATGATGTCAACCTGTTGCCAGAAGCGAGAAACTTACCATTGATGTATGCAAGCCTCAAGGTATTAGAAGGGTGTTTCTAAGTCAACTTCTTACATAATGTGGTAATGTCGACAAGAAGTGACTCGTCGCAGGAGGGCCTTGCTGTATCCCCCATCAATGACACAAAATGGGTGTAATAATTTTGGATACAGAATGTGACTGACGACACAAGGTTCAAGAAAGGCGGTCATGAAAATGAAGGTTTATGAGTATTGCAAAGGATGAAGTTTATTGAGTGGCTTCTCTTAAACATGTCAGCGACACTGAATGAATTAGCAGCATTGACCCAAAACAAAAGTGATGGATGGTGTGATAGACCATAGGTATGATAAGCATCAAGCAGATAACCCAACCCAACTAGTCACAGAGATGGAGTGAAAGTGTCATGTTCAAGAGTGACTTACTACCATAAAGTGATTTATCCATTTACCCATTTTCCCCAGTCATTGCTAATGAGTACCTCTTTATTTTTTCACAATCGCGAGGAGGATAACATATGCTTGTAGTATAATTCCACCCTTCGGGTGAATCCATCTCTACGTGACGCTTTAACGAGCCTAGAGAAGGTGAAACTTGGTCTTGTCATGATGGAAAAGCGTAGATAGAACATTAAATGATTGACAAAAAACAAGCCAAGACAAGAGACACAAGATGTGGCGGCTAGCCAGGGACAAACCCCATAATGTGTGGGGAAACCCTTTGATCAAATCTTCTTTTATCTTAAATAATTCAGCAAAGAGAAATAGTACAATAAATTTGATTTATATCAACAGTAGCAAACCCTAGATCAACAACATCAACATTAGCGACTTGATCGTCAAACTAGGGTAGATGATATCTCACAAACCGACCGTTAGATCGGCTTTATTCCACCACCAAAATTTGCGGCTTCTAGAGGAGGTTTAATGAACCTACAGTGCAGTTCAGATGAGGAGATCTTCTAGTCCACGTATGTCAAACTTCACTTCTGCAGTTGCAACTTCAGTTTTAGGAGCTTCTTTCAAAATAGGGTGGTCGATATCTTGCAAATCGTCTGCCAGATTGACTTGATTCCACCACCAATAGTTGCAGCTTTCAGAGGAGGTTCATATGAACCTAAAACATAGTTTATATGAAGCGATCTTCTGGTCCACGCAGTTCAAACTTTACTTCTACAGTTGCAGCTTTAGTTTCAGCAGCTTCCTTCAAACTAGGGCAGTCGACATCTTGCAAACTCTCCGTCAGATTGACTTGATTCCACCACCAAAAGTTGTAACCTTTAGAGGAGGTTCAGATGAACCTACAACACAATTTAGATGATGATATATTCTAGTCAAAATAGGTTAAACTTTACTTTTGTAGTTGCAGCTTCAGTTTCAGCAGCTTCCGGCTTCAGATGTGTGAGGGAGAGACCCTTTTCTGTGCAGTGGAGAAGAGAATATTTTCTGCGCAATAGAGAGAGAGATGTGATGAGATGAGTGAGTGCAAATGAGGAAAATTCCTCTTGTATTTATGCATAAATGATGATGTTTGAATAGATGCCACTGTTGGGCTTCTAAGCCTACATGAGTTGTAGGTCAGCTTGATAATAATTCCATAATCAAAATAAATTCATATCTCCATGATTACTTATCAGAATCGGATGATATTTATATCAATATTACACCTCTCGATGAGAGGAATCTAATAAAAATATTATCAACCATGAATAATATGACCCACATGAAGTTTGGACCTAGCTGCGAATTTTAACACTCCCTCTAAACTAGGGAGAACTTCATCTGCAATCTGTCTATCAGTCGTTACTATTCATCCATCAAATGCACTACCCTGTATAGCCTGACCCTTGCCCTGCTCTACTCTATTTTGCCTGTTTTGCTTTGTCTTGTTCCACCTTGTACTAATTTGTATTGTTCTGATCTATTTTGCTCTACTCTTGCATTGTTCTATTCTACTTTGCTTTTGTCTGAATTATGAAGAAGAAGAAATGATCGAGGATGTATCATACTGACTCAAAGCTAGTCTCAGAGTATGTACCACAGGTCCCAGACTAGTCTCAACTGACCCGAAGTCAGCGTCATAGTATGTCCAACTCCTACCACTGGTCCCAGAAAAGTAACATCCTCCACTGACTCAAAGTCAGTCTCAGAGTGCATACCATTGGTCCCAGACCAGTCTCAACTGACCCGAAGTCAGTGTCATAGAATGTACCACTCCTATCACTGGTCCCAGACCAGTATCATTGATCCGAGATCAATGTAGGTCATCCTATCATAGGGAGTATGGTAGATACAATGATGCATCCATTGGTACTACTATGGTCCCTAACCTCATTTCCCTGCTCATTGATCATATGAGAGGTACTTCCCATGAGTCCGAGACTGCATGGGTAGGATACCTTGATAGGAGAACTAATCAATCCTGTCCTCACAGGAGAACACATCAATCCTGCTACAATCGCCATGGAGAACACATCAATCTATGCCACCATGGAGAACACATCAATATAAGCCTCACAAGAGAACACATCAATCCTGCTACAATCGCCATGGAGAACACATCAATCTAGGCCTCACTGGAGAAAACATCAATCCTGCTACAATTTCCATGGAGAACACATCAATCCAGGCCTCACAGGAGAACACATCAATCCTGCTACATGGGAGAGAAAATCATCTTATTCCATATGAGAGTGAATCATCTTGTCCCACAAGAGAGCGAATCATCTTGTTCCAGTGTGCACCACTAGGGGAGGGTAAGTCACCCTATGGTCATATGTTTCTCCAGTAAGAACCGCAAGCCCTCAGAGTTCCCAGAGCTCAATGTATGCAACATGGAGGACCCTTGTACAAGGGTTCCTTGACGACTCCAAGTCGTTTGGGAAAATCACATATTAGATCTTTCCTTAGGGCTTTGACAAGGTGTATCAATTTGTACATCATCTTAATGTGATGGAGCCTCCTTTCTCATCGACTTACCATATCCCAGATGATGTTTATTTGCTGGAGCAATCGATGAATATGAGATTCCTCAATAATCGAATCCCACCTCTGGTTGTTACAGAGAATCACAATGGTATCTGTTCAAAGATCTCACTAAAGAGCTTCCCCAGCCAGGTAGCTTCATTTGATATCATACTCATAGATGTGTATCCGGTCTCGGCGGTGCTTATGGCAACTGATTTCTGCTTCCTGCTCATCCATTATATAGAAGGAGAATCCAAAGAGAACTAGCACTAAGAAGTGCTCCAGTGATCCTCCACACTAGTTGCCTAATCAACATTTGAATAATCATGCAGTTTCATATTTCTGGTAGTATATCTCAATCCATGAGAGATTGTGTCCTGAAGACATCTCAAAATATTCTTGGCATGAATCTAGTGAGGCTCAACCAAATATGAGCTCACAATGCTAACTGTAAAAATATGTTCAGACGGAGGTTCACCAAGAATATCAACGCGAATGAGTTTTTGAAACTCAGAGGCATTTCCCAAATCTGGTCCGACATCACTACCATATAACTTCTGAAAGTTAAGATCCTCGAGGTAGTCATAGGCTTGCAGTCCATCATACCAAATCTTTTCAGAATCTTCACTACATATTTTCCTTGAGATAGGAAAATTTCCCTTGGCTTCTTCCACACTTCAAGTCCTAGGAAATAGTGCATGAGTCCTAGGTCCTTCAATTCAAGTTCAGAAGCCAAGTCCCTCTTACATTTATGAATGAGAGGGTATGCACTTGTTAGAAAGAGGTCATCCACATACAACACCAGTATGAGAGGCTTGTCATCTTCAACCTTAAAGTAAAGGTTAGGATCGACTTCACTCCTAGTGAATCCCAGCTTCATCAAGTAGCTATCGATCGTCTCATACCATGCTTTGGGTGCTTGCTTCAGCCCATAGAGAGCCTTCTTCAACCTGCATAGATGAGATTTTTTATAATAAATCTCAAATCCTTTGGGTTTCTCCACGTAGACCTCTTCTTTGATCAAACTGTGCAAGAACACAGTCTTGACATCAATCTGATGTAGGTTCCATCCTTGTGAAGCCACAACGGCTATGATCAAGCGGATGGTCATATATCTAGAAATAGGTGCAAATATCACATCATAGTCTATGCGTTCCTTTTGGGAGAAACCACGAGCAACAAAACGAGCCTTATACTTTTCCGTACTTCCATCTGCTACATGATTTATCTTGTAAAGCCATTTGGAAGTAGCAACTGTCTTGCCCTGGGGTCTGGGAACTACTTCCCAAACGAAATTCTTCATAATAGACTCATATTCTTCGGTCTTAGCATCCTTCCATACTTGATACTTAACGAAATCTTAGAATGATGAAGGCTCATTTTGTATAATTGTGCTCATGATGGTCAGGTATCCTTGATACCTGTTAGGTTTCTTACCTTCGCGAAAGGTTCCTCAGGGTGCAGCATGTCCTTTAGCATCATCAAGTATCCCGCTAAGCCATGAAGGCCTCTTCTTAGAAGAGGAAGGCTCAAGTGGATAAATAGGATCCATGGGTTCCTCCACATCAGCAATTGTTACATCATCTACCTATAGAGACAACTTCCACAATCATACAGTTCTTCCTTTCTACCACACCATTCTGCTTAGGAGTATGTGGTGTAGTAGTTTCCCTATTAATGCTAGCCTCAGATATGCCTAAGTGAACCAAATGTAATATATCTGAGGTCTTGCTTCGGCTTGAGGGGAATGGTCCCCTTTTGAGCTTTCCTTCGGCACATCCTGGACATACACCTTCTTTCTCTACTGAGAATTCGGGCAACCCTGTCACCATTTGTCTTACACCGTGTAGAGCTTTATAATGATGGGGGGAAAACCTCTGATGCCAAAGTTCGGACTGAAGAGATGTGTCATAAGACATGACACGTAGCAGACATTCATCGACCTGATATAATGAATCAACACGAAACCCAAGACGAAAAACATCTTTAACATTATTTTTCCATATGCGTACCTTGCCATCGTTGAAGGTTACCTTGTAGCCTTTGTCTTCCATTACCAAGATGGACACCAGGTTATTTTTGAGGTCAGGTGCATTTAATACATCCTAGAATTTCTAGCCCTCTTGAATGGTTTTCCTCTTCCTTGATTCCCATCTCTCCTCTTAGCTTTGCTATTGAATTTGTCATTCCTTTGATTGCCATCAGAGGGATTTTGATCATCGTTCCAATGTGAGTCCTTTCTATTAGGGCACTCCCTTGCATAGTGACATGCTTTATCACAGATGTAAGACCATCCTTTTCTTCCACCCTTAGGTCCAGCCTTTCCTTTTGATTTAGTCTTGGAATTATTTCTTTTCTTAGCATGAGAAGAAAAGGCACTAGGAGGACCTTTAGGCATGGGCATTTCTTTCTCTTCTACCCTTGTTTCTTTTTGAATGCTTCTAGCCATTAATTCCTTGAAACCAAGAATTACATGATTGTTCAGAAGAGTATTCCTGAATGCGTACCATTTGGATGGTAATCGTCCAAGACTCATGAGTGCCATTTCTCTGTTAGTAATAGTCTCCCCAATAGATAGGAGATCGTTCTTGATCTCAGTGATTCTTAAGAAGCATGCTTGCATACTCCCATTTTTACCCTTCTTGATTTTCCTCAGTTTATTTCTAAGAAACAGAACTTGATTTGAATCATTAACTTTAAATAAGCTCACCAGTCTATCGTAAATTTCCTTGGAGGTGTCCAATTCAGATATGTAGGCCACCAAGTGCTTGTTGATAGAGGCCTGGATGATCTTCTTTGTTTTGACTTCTCCGTTTTTCCATTTGTTCGAGGTAGCAGCGGATGCATTTGATGGAGGCTCAACAATATTGCCTCTTACATGTTCCAACACTCCTTGGTCTTCTAGGGTTAGATCGATAGACATCTTCCATCCATGATAGTCAGCTTTCTGACAGAGCTTGTCTTCGGCAAGAAAGAGTGTTGAGGACCCCATAGTTCTTTTAGGATAGCGTTGCCAATCTTATCTTCGGTGATTGCTCTTGCTCTTGCTCGAGCTTTGTCTTCACCTAAGCTTTGATTCCATGTTAAGTTATGGT